>CM076688.1:14770532-14913032 GCA_038501925.1 Xenopus petersii
AGGATATAGTGTAAAACATTTTATTCCAAACTTATAAAAGCCAAACAGTTACACTCCTATATGTGTTGGTTGGAACTGAACTTAGGACATTTTTGGAGGAGACCGTTCTTGACATCCAGAAGTGTTTGACAAGAGAGGGGGTTGGGTTAGCCATCACTATTTTACATCTGGAAATACAGTATAGAGATTTATATGATATTTACAGTGCACATGAAAGAGTTGAAACCCTATTGGAAGTGGCCATGTGCTATTTCTGTATTCATTAGGGGGGTCATTTCTTCTCTCTCTTGCTATAGATTCAGGCATTTGGAGTTTCAACCCTTTAGAGCATTTAAGAATTGCCCAGCCCTGCCTTGCTTATTCTTAATGGAAAACTATACCCCCAAAATGAATACTTGAGCAACAGATTTATATCAAATTATGTTGCATATTAAAAAATCTTATCAAATTGCAATATATATTTAAGTAAATATTTCCCTTTTACATCTCTTGCCTTGAACCACCATTTTGTGATGATCTGTGTGCTGCCTCAGAGATCACCTGACCAGAAATACTGCAGCTCTAACTGTAACAGGAAGAAGTGTGGAAGCAAAAGACACAACTCTGTTAATTGGCTCATGTGACCTACGATCCCAGGGGGCGGCCCTTATTTTTTAAAATGGCAATTTTCTATTTATGATTACCCAATGGCACATACTACTAGAAAATTTATATTATTATGAAAATGGTTTATTTACATGAAGCAGGATTTTACATATGAGCTGTTTTATGCAATATCTTTTTATAGCGACTGACATTGTTGGAGGGGTATAGTTTTTCTTTAATACTGTTTTTTAGATCTCTCGCTTTTCTTTTATCCAGAGAGTCGGGCACTTTGACCCAGTGACTAGAAGCCCTTTGACTCAAGACCAGCTCATTCCCAACCTGGCCATGAAAGAGGTTATCGACACGTTCATATGTGAGAATGGCTGGGTGGAGGACTATTGATCGTGGCGAAGACTATCCGTGGCCTGGCATTGCTATTAGAGTCCTTCTCCACTTGTGTCGCAGACTGTGCCTGTCCAGCCTTAAGCCTTACTCATCTCCCTTACGTGTCTGATCCCTCTACCAGAAGCCTAGTCTCTTCTATTCTAGAACCCAGGTCTGTGGCCCTTTCTCTTGCGGATATCAGAACTTCTCCGTCTCTTGTTTGTGTGCATTTGCCAGATTCGCGAATACGGTAACCTTCTAGTGAGTGGAACGCCTGCCTGCTTTGACTTCCTCTTTCATTTCCTTTTCACTTTTCCTTGGAGGACCCTACTCAGCAATGGAGTCTTTTATAGTCGTGAGGTTTAAGGGCTGCAGAAATGTTCTGGTGATTAGCAACCCAGCATGCACTCTGCCAGTCGTCATGTCCCACCCAGAAGTATTTAGTTCTACTCGGAGACTGTGCTACTACGGCAAGAGAACAAGCCCAGCGTAATTTCTTCTGTATGCCAATATTTTACCCTTTGGATGCAACTCAAGGGTCTGGTGTGTTCTTATCTAGCTGCTCGACTGTGGTGTTCAGCATCGGAGTTTGGTTTTGAAGTCCTCACATTGCTTTGGTTCATCTGCTCTAGAGCAATTGATCTATGAATTAAGAAACAGCAGCCCATGATGGCAGGACACAGAGCAGCACCGCAGAACCTTCAGTGTGAGCTTTGGTATAGCGAATGGCTATGAACGAAGAGCCCTGGCTCATGACAAACGGCAGCTAAGTGCAGGAAGAAGTGCAATGCATGAAACACATAAAACCTTTAGATCATTAGTCCTAAAGCTGAAGATGGAAGGACTCGTATTGACTTGGACCTAACTAGACCCGACACATACATACGCCAAGGCACATCTGCAGCAATGAATGTAACCACCCTGGGGATATGAACTCCTTTGCTTTACTCTGTACATAGTCCATGTAAATATGTTTGTGTCTCTGATATGTGTGTGTATGTGGCCATTGAGGAGTGTGGCTGCCCCTCCGTGAATACAGGTGCATACATTAAAGGAGTTACGCTGTATCTCTGTGCCTGGCTCATTTCTAGGGGTGCACTAAATCCAGCATTTGGTTTGTTATTGGCCAGGATTCAGCCGGATTCAGATTCCTTGTGCCTGGCCTGAACCGAATGCTTAAAATCATGTGGGTTTTCTTGACAAAACAAGTAAGTGAAAAAATTTTGTGCGTGCGGCTTTTTCCCCTTCCCCGTCCTCATTTGCATGTACAAATTAGGGTTCCGATTCGGTTCAGTATTAGGGCAAATCTTTGATGAAGGATTTGGCTGAATCCACAATAGTGGATTCAGTGCGTCCTTACTCATTTCAGTTATCATATTAGATAGATCGATAGATAGATAGAGAGAGAGAGAGAGAGATAGATAGATATATATATATATATATATATATATATATATATATAGATAGATAAAATTTAAATAGAGCCATGAATATCCTGTAAATAGTGATGTCATTTCTGTCACGTGACTCACGGAAACTTAGTATTGTAATAAATAAAGTAACCCCCGGTTGCAAATTATGAGAATAGTAGAAGTCACCTCAGAGTTCCATGACCTGTATATTTTAACCCTTTAAATGCCACAGATCGTAGAATCTACGTTCTGTGGCAAAGGTACTTGAAATGCCACAGAACGTAGATTCTACGTTCTGCAGCACTTCCGGGTTCAGAAGCGGAGGAGCGGCTGTTAGAGCCGCTCGCTCCGTTCCTGCTCGATCCCCTGCCCCTAGGCAACGAGCAGAGCAGGGGATCGAGTGGCCCCTGGGGCGCGATCGCCCAGGGGCCCAAAAACAGCAGCAGGCACGTGTTACTTACGTGTCCTGCTGCTGCAGCCTGCACCAACGATCTCCGCCCCCACAGCACACAGACAGGAACCACGAGGCAGATGTCTTCCAGGGAGTCTTCCTGATCGCCTGCAACAGTCTCCAGCGATTTTTTCAGGTTAGTGCAACAATTACACACACAAACACACCAACACACACTTATTACAGTAATACACACTTAGATTCACACTTACACACACTTACACATACATTTTTGGGGATTGGGGGGGTCACTTACACTCACTGCACTTACACACATGTGCACACGCACACACGCGCACATAACATGTAATTTACCATTTGTACACACGCACACGCACATACATGGCATTGTGGCTTTTTTTTTTTTTTTTTCTTATCGCATCGTCTCTTTTTTTGGCTGAAAAAAATGTTTTATTGCCATTACGAATAGCGTATTCGCTAACCGTACTGTGCAATATCTTTTTTATGTTATTTCGGTGATTATATTGCAATTTTGGGTATTTTGGTGCATTTTTAGCCATTTTATTGAATTTTTAGCCATTTTATTGCATTTTCAGCTCTGCGTATGTTGTGTTCACTTGTTTCTAGCCGTATAACCTGTTTGGCCCAGCTAAAATATTCAAACTGTGATTCTGACGGCCGATAACACTAGTCTGGAAAAAAAACATTGATTTTTGTGGTTTTATTGGATTTTTTTGCATTTCACTCTTTACTGCCTTATTTTCTTTTGCCTTGTAAATTTTATCTACTTTATATCCATTTGGGGGTCTCTGTGCGCCACATAGTTTGGTATATCTATGCATATTGGGCATCAAAGTGTTCAGTAGACCCCTGGCGTTCATATTTAGGATGTTTTATGCTGATACGTTACGAAATGTGGGGCATATAATGGGGTAAAATTCAAGCTTTGTGACGATTTTCAGAAATTTGATAAAAACCGTTATGTTCAGCATTGCTTTGCAGTTTGGCAGTTTGCAGTAGAAACACTTATTTACCCATATTGGATTCGTCAGAATGTGTACTTTCTGAAAATATATGGTTTTCTGGGGTCTCTGTACTGTTAGGGGGGGTCTAATGTCGCATAATACACACACCAGGTGCTCATATTGCAGCAGCCAGCGCGTCAGCCGTGAAAATGTATATACACTATTGTCATTTGGGGGTCTCTGTGCGCCACATAGTTTGGTATATCTATGCATATTGGGCATCAAAGTGTTAAGTAGACCCCTGGCGTTCATATTTAGGATGTTTTATGCTGATACGTTACGAAATGTGTGGCATATAATGGGGTAAAATTCAAGCTTTGTGACGATTTTCAGAAATTTGATAAAAACCGTTATGTTCAGCATTGCTTTGCAGTTTGGCAGTTTGCAGTAGAAACACTTATTTACCCATATTGGATTTGTCAGAATGTGTACTTTCTGAAAATATATGGTTTTCTGGGGTCTCTGTACTGTTAGGGGGGTCTAATGTCTCATAATACACACACCAGGTGCTCATATTGCAGCAGCCAGCGCGTCAGCCGTGAAAATGTATATACACTATTGTCATTTGGGGGTCTCTGTGCGCCACATAGTTTGGTATATCTATGCATATTGGGCATCAAAGTGTTCAGTAGACCCCTGGCGTTCATATTTAGGATGTTTTATGCTGATAAGTTATGAAATGTGGGGCATATAATGGGGTAAAATTCAAGCTTTGTGACGATTTTCAGAAATTTGATAAAAACCGTTATGTTCAGCATTGCTTTGCTGTTTGGCAGTTTGCAGTAGAAACACTTATTTACCCATATTGGATTTGTCAGAATGTGTACTTTCTGAAAATATATGGTTTTCTGGGGTCTCTGTACTGTTAGGGGGGTCTAATGTCGCATAATACACACACCAGGTGCTTATATTGCAGCAGCCAGCGCGTCAGCCATGAAAATGTATATACACTATTGTCATTTGGGGGTCTCTGTGCGTCACATAGTTTGGTATATCTATGCATACTGGGCATCAAAGTGTTCAGTAGACCCCTGGCGTTCATATTTAGGATGTTTTATGCTGATACGTTACGAAATGTGTGGCATATAATGGGGTAGAATTCAAGCTTTGTGACGATTTTCAGAAATTTGATAAAAACCGTTATGTTCAGCATTGCTTTGCAGTTTGGCAGTTTGCAGTAGAAACACTTATTTACCCATATTGGATTCGTCAGAATGTGTACTTTCTGAAAATATATGGTTTTCTGGGGTCTCTGTACTGTTAGGGGGGTCTAATGTCGCATAATACACACTCCAGGTGCTCATATTGCAGCAGCCAGAGCGTCAGCCGTGAAAATGTCTATACATATTGTCATTTGGGGGTCTCTGTGCGCCACATAGTTTGGTATATCTATGCACATTGGGCATCAAACTGTTTAGTAGACCCATATGTTTATATTTAGGATGCTTTATGCTGGTAATGATACATGGACAATACGATGCTGGAAAGTTGAAGCTTTGAGGCAATTTCCAGATATTTCACCAAAACCGCCAAATTTGGCAAAGCCTTGCGACTCCGTAGTTTGGAGCAATAAGGCATGGGTACCCATTTTAGATTCGGTAGAATGCGTACTTTCCAAAAATGTATGGGTTTGGGGGGTAAACATATATTTCTGTGTTTTTACCCCACAAAAATGCAGTCAATGTGTTGATTTTTCATTAGCTGAAGTTACCCACGGGACTGTTTGTATGCGCTAACTTCATTTTGGGGCCTCTAAATGCCAGTTACTTATGTAAACCTATGAACAATGGCCACCAAACTGTTCGGAGGAACCCTGGCAATCATATTTAGGGTGCTTTTTCTTAGTACGTAATGACACATGGGTGATATGGTGCTGGGAAGTTGAAGCTTTGAGGCAATTTTCAGATATTTCACCAAAACCGACAACTTTGGGAAAGCCTTGCGACTCAGTAGTTTGGAGCAGAAAGGCATGGGTACCCATTTTAGATTCAGTAGAATGTGTACTTTCCAAAAATGTATGGGTTTGGGGGGTAAACATATATTTCTGTGTTTTTACCCCACAAAAATGCAGTCAATGTGTTGATTTTTCATTAGCTGAAGTTACCCACGGGACTGTTTGTATGCGCTAACTTCATTTTGGGGCCTCTAAATGCCAGTTACTTAGGTAAACCTATGAACAATGGCCACCAAACTGTTCGGAGGAACCCTGGCAATCATATTTAGGGTGCTTTTTCTTAGTACGTAATGACACATGGGTGATATGGTGCTGGGAAGTTGAAGCTTTGAGGCAATTTTCAGATATTTCACCAAAACCGACAACTTTGGGAAAGCCTTGCGACTCAGTAGTTTGGAGCAATAAGGCATGGGTACCCATTTTAGATTCGGTAGAATGTGTACTTTCCAAAAATGTATGGGTTTGGGGGGTAAACATATATTTCTGTGTTTTTACCCCACAAAAATGCAGTCAATGTGTTGATTTTTCATTAGATGAAGTTACCCACAGGACTATTTGTATGCGCTAACTTCATTTTGAGGCCTCTAAATGCCAGATACTTTGATAAACCTATGAACAATGGCCACCAAACTGTTTGGAGGAACCCTGGCAATCATATTTAGGGTGCTTTTTCTTGGTGCGTAACGATACATGGGTGATATGGTGCTGGGAAGTTGAAGCTTTGAGGCAATTTTCAGATATTTCACCAAAACCGACAACTTTGGGAAAGCCTTGCGACTCAGTAGTTTGGAGCAGAAAGGCATGGGTACCCATTTTAGATTCAGTAGAATGTGTACTTTCCAAAAATATATGGGTTTTGGGGGGTAAACATATATTTCTGTGTTTTTACCCCACAAAAATGCAGTCAATGTGTTGATTTCTCAGTAGCTGAAGTAAAGTCCTGAACAATTTGGATGTGCTAACTACATATTGGTGTCTCTAAATGCCAGATACTTTGGTAAACCTATGCATAATGGGTATCAAATTGTTCAGTGGACCCCTGGCAATCATATTTCAGGTGCTTTTTCTTGGTACCTAATATAGTTTGGGATATGCGGAGCAGCAAAATAAAACCTTTGAAATGATTTTTCAGAATTTTGAATTTTTTGTTGAAAAACCGCTATGTTCAGACAAGCTTTTATGTTTGGTAGTTGGGAGTAGAGAGACATAGTTACCCATTTTGTAATCGGCAGAATGTGTACTTTTCAAAAATGTATGGTTTTCTGGGGTAAACCTATGGTTTCAGGATTTTTTGCCTTGGAATCTAAAGCATGCCGTTTTCTGCCTTAGTGCTTTCAAAATTTGGTAATATACTGCCGGGAGTTTTTGCTGTACAGAAATCCTAAATCTCCCTAAAACTATACATATCTGGTATTGGCACGTTCGAGAGACATAAGGCTTTCCAAATCAGTTGGATTTTCATCCGTAAAATGAAATATTTTTCTGGTATAAATTGATATACGATGAAAAATGGTAATTTTTCATTTTTTTTTGGTATTTAGCACTATAAATTTTTTTGCACAGGTGTAAATACATGAAAACTCAGGCAGATTTAGAAAGCTCAGTTTCTACCGAAAAAAACAATGTATAGTTTTCCTAGGTAAACTATAGGTTTCCCCTCAGAAAATGCCCCTAAAGTGAGAGAGCACAAAATGTTTCAAAAACGGCTGGCATTTCGCGTAACCAAAATGTGAAATTCTGCTGGCACTTAAAAGGTTAAATGGCCGTGGAAATCCTCGGTAACTTATAATATCCTTATATTTTACAACAGGGGGTACTTTATTCACTATATAATATAAAGCGCTTTGCAGAGATTATATGGTCACCCATATCCCAATGGAGTGCACACAACTACAGCCATTTTTGTTTATAAAGAGCCAATGAATCTGCCTGTTTGGCTCCACAAAGCAGATCAAGGAATAACTATTTTACAATGAAGTGGCTATACTAGTGCAGTAATGCCCAGTAGGGGGTCTTTTTGTGCTGAGCAGTGGCCACCATATGCTTTAGTTGCACAAAAGAAAATATAGGGCACGTGTCTTTTATTAACAGGTAACTCTGTGGCCCTTGAGTCGGCCACATATTAGTAAAGCTGCCCATCACTGCACAAGCAGTCGCCTCATTTGCCTCGTGTGTTTGTGAGCTGTTGGCCATGATATACCATCATCATCATTTATTTATATAGCCATAGATGTCTTTTATCATCTCACTATTTTTAAGGGGTGGAAAACCTGCTTCATTTCTACTAAATGACCCCTCCCCCCCCATCACTTGAAGTCATAAGTAAATACGAGCACCAGAAGTAGATCTTCAGTATAAAATTAATTTAATTTTACTAATATAGCAAATTCAAAACATTTGGTCATGTTTAAGGGGCAGCGCATCTTGAAATGAACTTGGTAGGATTTACACACCGTGTTATTCTAAGACAGTTCTTAAATTGGATTATTTTATTTTTTCCTTGCATAAATTTAGGGTAATGTAAAGTCTTATGTTTGCTACTTGCCTAGTAAGCCATAGCGACCAATCAACAGGTAACATTTACTGGTCAGTTGTCTGAAAGCATCTGATTGGTTGAGATGGGTTACAGATGTGGGCAAATGTAAGACGTTACCCCATTTACTTTTTTGTTCTGCATCTCTATAGCTTGGAATTTAAAATGTCATGTTGCTATCGTCACACTCACCTTAACAATGGATGGGATGGTTAGAATAGGAAGTAAGGATGCACCGAATCCAAGATTTGGTTCAGGATTCGGTCTTTTTCAGCAGGATTCGGCCAAATCCATTTTTCTGAACCAAATCCTAATTTGCATATGCAAATTAGGGCAGGGAAATCACATGACTGTCACAAAACAAGGAAGTAAAAAATATTTTCCCCTTCCCACCCCTAATTTGCATATGCAAATTAGGATTCGGTTCGGTATTCAGCTGAATCTTTCTTGAAGGGTTCAGGGGTTCGGTAAAATCCAAAATAGTGGATTCGGTGTATCCCTAATAGGAAGTGCTAAATATTACAATACAGGTGTGGGACCGTTATCTGGAATGCTCAGGAACAGGGGTTTTCCAGATAAGGGATCTTTCCATAATTTGGATCTTCACACCTCAAGAAGATCATGTAAAAATTAAAAAAAAAACAATAGGCTGGTTTTGCTTCCAAAAAGGATTAATTATATCTTAGTTGGGATCAAGTACAAGCTACTGTTTTATTATTACACAGAAAAAGGAAATCATTTTTTAAAAAATTGGATTATTTGATTATAATGGAGTCTATGGGACATGATCGCTCCGTTATTCAGAGCTTTCTAGATAACGAGTTTCCGGATCCCATACCTGTACTCTTCGTAAATCTGCTTTCTGGTTACCAGAGAAACTAAACCACAATAAGAAATATAGGCGCAAATTCACTAAGCGTCGAAGCGCCGAACAATTCGCTAGCGTTTGGCATTTTCGTTACTGCGCAAATTCACTAACGAACGGTGGCGTAAATTCGCTAGTGTTACTTCGCACCCTTACGCCAGGCGAATTTTCGCTAGCGATGTAACTACGCAAATTCACTAACTTGCGCAGTGTACTGAACGCTACCTTTTACGCTAGACTTCCTTCGCCACCTCAGACCTGGCGAAGTGCAATAGAGTAGATAGGAATTGTTTCAATTTTTTTTCTAAGTCCCAAAAAACGCTGGCGTGTTTTCTACATGATGGGTGATAGGCTGAAAAAGATCGAAAACATTTTTTGGGGCTCCCCTCCTTCCCCCCTACATCTCCTGACTCATGGCAACTTACCTAGACAGTGGGCACATGTGTAGGGCAAAATAAAATTTTTATTTGATGTTTTGAAGCTTTTCTAGGCATTTGTAGTGCTGATACGTTATCCTCTATTGAAATTTGAATTTGGCGCCGTATGCAAATTAGCCTTCGCTATCGTAACTTCGCTTTACTTATCGAATCAACGCTAGCGCAACTTCGCAACCTTACGGTATCCCTGAGCGCAACTTCAGATTTTAGTGAATTTGCGAAGCGCTGGCGAAACTACGCCTGGCGAAGTGCGGCGAAGTTACGCCTGGCGCAACTACGAATCTTAGTGAATTTGCCCCATAGTGTTTTAAATTCCAGGCAGGAGATCTGTAGAACTAAAAGGCTTCCCTGATAAAATTAAAAAAAGACCAACTGCATCACTGGCTACATGAAAACAAGTTTAAGATGAACTACAACCTTTAACGTGGTTTCATTAAATGAACAGTCCATTATTGAGCCCCCACAGAGGTACTTGGTCAGTGTCAGTTAAAGATTTTTTTGGGCGACTGAGTGGTAGTTTGTAACCAGTTCTGAGTTGCCCGATATATAGTCTTTAATGTCAGTTATGATTTCCCTGAGGTTGCACATTCACAAGGTTCTACTGGCCATTCGCTGTCAGTGGGTTGCTGGGAGTTGTATTAATAAAAACCAAAGAATAACATGTCCCTGCTTTATGGCAGTGACGTGCCTTCTACTTATCCCAGGAATGTGGAGATGAAGACACTGGTATCCAGGTTCAGGGTGGCATGCCACCATCGGTCTGGGAAGTACAACACCTTAAACATGGAAGACAGAAGCGACAGTCAGTCCGAAAATGTAACTGTATCATATGAATATACTGTACATGGTTAATTCTCCTCTCACACATATCGCTTGCCTCCTTATTGCACGTCATTTGCTAATGTTGATCGTTCACTAACTTTGCTGCTTCCCTTATAACTGCACACGCTCCTTGGCCCAGTCTCCCTTACTATATACAGTAACTCCACCTACAGTGCACCCACATAAAGGCCTGATTAAAGGAGAACTAAAGAAGTAGCTAGAAATGTTGTACATGATGTTTTGTGCTTCTGTACCAGCCCAAGGCAACCACAGCCCTTTAGCAGTAAAGATCTGTGTCTCCAAAGATGCCCCAGTAGCTCCCCATCTTCTTTTCTGCTGATTCACTGCACATGCTCTGTGCTGCTGTCACTTACTGAGCTTAGGGACCCACTCACAATATACAGTACACATAGAATAGAAATGTCACAATATAAGGCTGATTAGTAATTAATAAAGATAATTACTACATGGCAGCACAGAAACCAGTGCAATTAGCATCAGAATTTAATAATCAGCAAACCTGTAGCATCAGCTTATATTACAGGGGAAGCTCATTTTCTGCTGGATAATTAGTGACGAGCCCTAAGCTTAGCTTCTCAACAGCCAATCAGAGCCCACTGAGCATGTGAGTGTCACAGACACTTTCCAAGATGGTGACCCCCTGTGACAAGTTTGAAGTCCTGGATCATTGCTGCTATTGACAAGCTGAAACTTTAGCCTTGTGCAATAAGTTCACTATATAAAAGATGCCGTTTTTAGCCACATTTATTTTTAGGATTTAGTTCTCCTTTAAATGGGCAGTTCAATTGCAAACAAGTGGGACAGAGGTGAGGGATGCACAGAGTCTAGAGGTTCTTCCTTTCCCTGTCAGATTGTCTTACTGAGAAATATGGAGTTGCCTATAAATCTTCCATGGAATTTAGGAATTCTAATAAATTTCCATACCTCTCCAGGCCGTATTGTACATTCGATGGGGCGATCTTCCTCTGGGAGGGAGGGATATGTGTCCAGCACCCATGAAAGTGTTGTTCTATTGGGGTTAAATTCAGGGGTCTTGTCTGGGGGGTAGAGAAACCAGCGCTGAAAAAGAGGAGAAATAAGTGGCAACAATAGTTACTCATTTAAAGTTGTTGTTCACCTTTTGAGTTAACTTTTAGTGTGATGTAGAGAGTGATCTATTTGCAATTGCTTTTTATTTGTGGTTTTTGAGTTATTTAGCTTTTTATTCAGCAGCTCTCCAGTAGTGTTACCTGGCTGCTAGGATCCAAATTACCCTAGCAACCATGCATTGAATTGAATAAGAGACTGGAATATGAATAGGAGAGGCTTGAATAGAAAGATGAATAAAAAGTAACAATTACAATATATTTATAGTCTTGGACCTTTTTATTTATTTATTTATTTTAAAAATGGGGTCAGTGATCCCCCATCTGAAAGCTGGAAAGAGTCAGAAAAGAAATTGCTTAGAATTAACCATAACTAAAAGTTAACTTAAAGGAACACTAACACCAAATAATGAAAGTGTATTAAAGTAAAAAATAAAACTTTAATGTCCTGTTGCCCTGCCTTGGTAAAACTGCTGTGTTTGCATCAGAAACACTACTATAGTTTATATAAACAAGCTGCTGTGTAGCCATGGGGGCAGCCATTCAAGCACAGGATACACAGTAGATAACAGATAAGTACTACTATAGTTTATATAAACAAGCTGCTGTGTAGCCATGGGGGCAGCCATTCAAGCACAGGATACACAGTAGATAACAGATAAGTACTACTATAGTTTATATAAACAAGCTGCTGTGTAGCCATGGGGGCAGCCATTCAAGCACAGGATACACAGTAAATAACAGATAAGTACTACTATAGTTTATATAAACAAGCTGCTGTGTAGCCATGGGGGCAGCCATTCAAGCACAGGATACACAGTAGATAACAGATAAGTACTACTATAGTTTATATAAACAAGCTGCTGTGTAGCCATGGGGGCAGCCATTCAAGCACAGGATACACAGTAGATAACAGATAAGTACTACTATAGTTTATATAAACAAGCTGCTGTGTAGCCATGGGGGCAGCCATTCAAGCACAGGATACACAGTAGATAACAGATAAGCTCGTGTTTCTGAAGCAAACCCAACAATTTTACCAGTGCAGGGCAACAGTACACTATATTGACATTTCTGTAAAACACGTTAATTGTTTGGTTCTACTGTTCCTTTAATGGTGAACTATCCCTTTCATTCTTTTCCAGGGTTTCCTGAATTCAACAGCTCCCACAATACATCTGAGCAAGCCGATGTTCTGATACTAGCTCCAAATTATTCTGAGCATTTATGTTACAGGTATGGGACCTGTTATCCAGAATACTCAGGACCTGGGGTTTTCCCGGATAACTAATCTTTCTGTAATTTGGATCTTCATGCTTTAAGTCTACTAGAAAATCATTTAAACATGAAATAAACCCAATAGACTGGTTTTGCCTCCAATAAGGATTAATTATATCTTAGTTGGGATCAAGTACAAGCGACTGTTTTATTATTACACAGAAAAAGGAAATCATTTTTAAAAAGTTGGATTATTTGGATAAAATGGAGTCTATGGGAGGCGGCTTTTCCGTATAACGGAGCTTTCTGGATAACGGGTTTCCAGATAACGATACCTGTATAGGACTTGCTTTTTTATTTTTTTTGCACCCACCTTCCTGCCGTATATGACCTCAGAGTAGCCCGGTCCGTGCCAGTGAAACGGCACTCCTGTTCCAGAGCCTGTGACAAATAGAATACAGCAGCTTAACATGAGTTATGACAGACCCCAGCAGCAGTGCTGAGAGGTAGAGTCCTGCGCAGAACCAATTTCTAAGACCCGGACCGGACCCAAACCTACAGCCCGCGACCCGAACCGCAACCCACATATTTACCCACTTTGACCCGCTACCCAATCAGGACCCGCAACTGCCTTATCCGCAACCCGCCGACCACCATCAAACAGGAAGTGATGTTGCTGCAAACCGGAAGTGGTGTCATCAAAAGTAGGCGGGACAGAATCAAGTTTTGTAAAACTTTAAAAGGAGTAAAATATAGACAATATTACATAAGATAAGAAATTTAGATGAGACCTGCGACTATACCCGCCCCTGAAAATCCTCCCCTCATTCTGCAGGGTGCCCGCTTTTTTTGCAGGTACCCGACCCGCTGCAGGACTCTACTGAGAGGGTGTTGGGTGGCGCCTCCTACTGGCTCAGAGCACATCAGGTACATACAGCAAACAGGCACAAAGCTGGGCACAAGTGTCTCTTGTATCTCACTCACCTGCTATACCAAAGCTGTAGGCACCGCTTGTGCCAGGAATCTTAAATGGAGGTGGTGTATATTTCTGAAACAGGGCACCCCATTCTGTGAAGTTATTGTCCCCAAAGAAATACAAGGTATCTGTGGGAGGAAAACATGTATTACCCACTTCCTACAACTCTTCCAAAGGAAGGAAGACAAGGAAAAAAAAAATAAAGGGAAGTATAAACATCACCTACCACTGCCCAGTGTGTTAATATCTTGGGGCCTGAGAAAATGTTCCACGTATTCCTGGAATGGAACGTCCACTGTGGGGGGAAGAGAAAATGGAACAATGAAGATTTGGTGGTGCTAGCTCCATCAGAGGACCTGTCGTACAGAAGGGACTCGTCCCCATCAGTTATTGATAATAAAGGGCAAGTACAGTAAAAAATACAATTTGGTTTTCGATCCCCACTTAGTTGCTAATTTTTTCCCCCCAGGCTGGTGCAGTCTTGCTACCTGTCCCAGGATACTTTGCTGCAGAGCACAGCAGTGACACCTGGGATGTTGTACTCTGCAACTAGAATCACAGGAAAGTTGGAATCCCGCAGTATTTATTTTATTTTACTTGTCCTTTTAAAGCAATCAATGCAGAAAACTGTTAAAGGTGAAGGAAAGCATTTTATTGCCAATAGATTAGCCACAATAGTGCAAACTAGAATGCTATATTTATTCTGCAGAATGCTTTACCATACCTGAGTAAACAGCTCTTGAAACGTTTGTTTAGGATAGCAGCTGCCATATTAGCTTGGTGTGACATCACTTCCTGCCTGAGTCTCTCCCTGCTCACTTATAGCTCTGGGCTCAGATTACAGCAGAGGAGAAAGGGGGTGGGGAAGAGGAGCAAACTGAGCATGCTCACGCCTGGGGCAAGGAGGTTTAAGCTGGAAGTCAGATACAGAAGCCCATGAGTACACAATAGAAGGAAAGAAATGTGGTGAGGACTCAGAGCAGCATTACTTTGAGAGTTTACTGGTGTATTTATATAGACCTGTCTGATAAAGCTTACTTAATTTTAGCCTTTCCTCCTCCTTAATAGGGGTGTGTGTTTGTGAGCACTGGCTCTTCATGATTGGTCTGTACATTGCTGAGAGAGAAGTACTCACATTTCTCATAGGAGTAAGTGTTGGCTGTACTTAGTCGCACCAGTCGCTCTCCGTACTCCTGTACAAGGTGCTGCTTACTGCACAGAGATCTGAATTCCTGAGCGGCAGAACAACATGGAGTCACTTTATTGGGTATGATAATTATACCCTTCTAATGTATGGATGTGAGAGAGAATTATTTGAGACGTGTGCACCTGTAGGCATATCTCACCAATAATAAATCAGTGGTTCCGTATATATATATAAATAGCAATAAGGCCAACACTTAGAATTACGGTTAATCTCATGTTGGTCTCATGCAATGCTATTTGTGAACACTAGGGATGCACTGAATCCAGGATCCTGCCTTTTTCAGCGGGATTCGGCCGAATCCTTGTGCCTGGCCGAACTGAATCCTAATTTGCATTTGTAAATTAAGCACGGATACGGAAATCACTTGACTTTTCGTCACAAAACAAGGAGGTAAAAATGTTTCCACTTTTTCCTTTCCTGACCCTAATTTCGGTTCGGTATTCGGCCGAATCTTTCACAAAGGATTGCGCCGAATCCAAAATAGTGGATTTGGTGTATTGGGGGAGATTAGTCATCGCGAAAAAGAGGAGATTTGTTGCCAGGCGACTAATCTCCCTGAATCTGCCTGTGTGCCCTGACGCTAAAGATCCAAATTACAGAAAGATCTGTTATCTGGAAAACCCCAGGTCCCAAGCATTCTGGATAACATGTCCCATTCCTGTTATCACACTGAAATAAAACATGGGGATAATTGACAGACTTGTTCAGTGCTAAAACTAGGCTTAAAGCTTCAAACTCCAGTTGCAGGAACAAAGCACATGGAGCCAGATTGATACAGATCAGCTGGGATTCTCATTGGAGGATTTTTTTGCATCTTAAAGCAGTCGCTGGCTGTGAAGATTTGGGGAAAGGTTTTATAGTGCAATATTGCTTTAAGAATACAACTGGACTGATGTTACTGGACTACAGCTCCCAGCATGCCTCAACCTTCATTATATGTTACATTATTCTGGGATTTGTAGTCCAGCAAAAACTGAGTAACGTTTGGTTGAGCAGTGCAGCAGGGTTTACATCCCCTTTAAGTGCTCATTAGTTCACCCTTGTGGCTGTGTGCAGAACTGCAGTTACACTACTGAGCCAGCTCCACTTACCGAGTTATCAGTGATTCCCTGTAGGATAACTGGGCTTTTGTATGCATACCTGGCAGGGAGAGAGGAGAGGCACAGCTTAGCTCAGGCTTGGGGGAAACAATGAGAGGATCCAGATGGGAGTCTAGTAGAGAGTGTGAAAGAGAAAAGAGGAAGTAAGGAGGGAGAAAAGAGAAAAAACAGGTGCAAGCAGGCCTGGGCTGTATACTGGGGCTGCAGTAAGCAGCCATAGAGTGATGCTTTAAAGAGTGGTTCTCCTTTAAATTTTAAACTTTTAGTATGATTTAGAGAGTGATATTCTGAAATAATTTGGATTTGGTTTTCGTTTTTTATTATTTGTGGTTTTTGCGGTATTGAGCTTTTTATTCAGCAACTCTCCAGTTTGCAATTTCAGCAATCTGGTTGCTAGGGTCCAGATTACCCTAGCAACCATGCATTAATTTGAATAAGAGGCTGGAATATGAATAGGAGAAGGACTGAATAGAAAGATGAGTAATAAAAAGTAGCAATAACAATACATTTGTAGCCTTACAGAGCATTTGGTTTTTTTTAGATGGGGTAGGTGACCCCCATTTGAAAGCTGAAAAGAGCCAGAAGGAGAAGGCAAATAATTAAAAAAAAAAAAAAAAACTATAAAAAAAAAAGAAAATTAAGTTGCTTAGAATTAGCCAATCTATTACAGACTAAAAGTTAATGTACTTTAAGTAGTGTCAGTGTGTGCGAATATTGCCAGGGCCTATTGAGACTCAGTCCAGGAGTGGGGGCTAGAGAATGTCCCAGTACTTACTGTTGCATGAACGAGGCATAAGTAATGGAAGCATCGACCCTCTCCACTGTGCACCTCTCCTCTTCCTGGGCAGCAGAGTAACGGAACAGGCGCCTGGATAACAGAGACAATGAAAGCAGAGGCTTAACTAGATGTTATTGGGCCCCACATAACGTTCATTTTAGGGCCGAGGTTGTCCTGTTTTACCAATACATATTAAAATGCCTCATTAATTAGGGCTTCACTGGGCCCCCTATACCTACTGGGTCCCCCTGCAGCCGCAGGGTCTGCTTACTCTGTAGTTACACTGAATGAAAGACATGTAGATATGAGGCACTCGTGTGCTAGTCCCATGCACGTTTCTTCTATGCCACCTCCCCAGTGCTTACCAGCCACCGTCCGTCTCTGTATAATCCAACTGTTCTGGCAGCACCAGGGGAACCAACGCCTGGAGGACGAGCAGAATTCGGATGTAAAGTGCCATCTGGTCCAGAGATATTTCCTACCCTGCCGCCAGGACTGGAAGACAAAACACACGGTGATACTGCGACGCTGTAACTAATATACAGGATACAAGATACGTTGGGATAGACGGGATACGTAGGGATATATACGGGATACATAGGGATACGTCAGGATGTACGGGATACATCGGGATATGTCAGGATATATACGGTATACGTCTGTATATACGGGATACGTCAGGATGTACGGGATACGTCAGGATGTACGGGATACGCCTGGATGTACGGGATACGTCAGGATGTACGGGATACGCCTGGATGTATGGGATACATCAGGATATACAGGATACGTAGGGATACATTCGGATATGCAGGACCGCCATCAAAAATCGCAGGGCCCCATACGACAAAATTTTCCAAAATTTCCTGGGCCCCCTGGGCTGCGCCCACCGCAAGCCCCACCTACACAAGCCCCACCACACAGTAAAAAAACAAAAAAATATTGGTGGCTAGGGTTCCCACATGTTAATAAAAAATAAAAAGATATTGGTGTTCAGGGCCCCCCATAAAAAAACATTTGTGGCCAGGGCCCCCCATTAAAAAATATTGGTGGCTAGGACCCCAAATGAGAAATGGGCCCCCCCCACACATTATAAGAAAATTGGTGGCCAGGGCCCCTTAAACGTCCATGCCTTCCCGAAGTCAGCAGCTCTAATCAAGTAAGTGTGGCGTGGCTGCGCCCCCCTTACCCTTGGGCCCCCTACAACTCTCCCCCCCTGTCCCCTCCTGATGGCTACCCTGTAATATACCGGATACATAGGGATATACAGGATACATCAGGATATACGGGATACATCAGAATACATGGGGATATACGGGATACATCGGGATATACGGTAAACATCGGGATATACGGGATACATCGGGATATTCAGGATACATTGGGATATACGGGATACATTAGGATCAGTGCTTTCTATGGGAGGGGGTCCTACAGCCAGGGGAGTAACTACAAAGGAACCAGGCACTGCAGGGGGGCCCAGGAGGTATAGGGGCCCTAATTAATGTGTCATTTTAATTATATATTAGTAAAACAGGACAAACTCTGGAGAGTTTGGGGGTCCCTCAAATTATTTTGCTGTGGGGCCCAGTAACTTCTAGTTATGTCACTACAGCACTAACTGTTGTTGTTACCCTGGGGCCCCTACACAATGGATACAACAAGTCTGATGCAGACAATGGAATCCTAAAGCTTTGTGTAACTTGCTGACACATTGGCTTCTTGTCTCTCATACCTACATGTGAGAATAGTCTGTAGTTACTAGGGTGAGTGTCCCTGACAACCAGGGTGTTGTGTGTGGCCCCCAGAAACTTCTCTTTCAGGTTCAAAGGAAGATCCCTCACAAACATGTACCTTCAAATTGGTTCCAGTTGTAGCTCAGCACTAAGGGATGCTCCTCGCTGGGGATGAGGCCGATGTCCCAGATCCAAGAGGAAAGTCAGCAGTGATACCCAGTGCCCAGCTGAATTCAAATCATCCCAAAATAGCTATCCAATGTCAGGGATACACGCGTTCCCTGTGTCCGGTGCATTCTGGGAGATGTAGTCCGACAGCTGCCCGAGAACCCCAGGCGGAGAGAGAAAGGAAGCTGACTAAAAATACATTTCCCGGCATGCCTCTGGTAAGGAGGGTCAGCGATTGCGTGTTTGCTGCCAGGTCGACTGAACTCTGTAACTCTGTCACTGCCGGAATCTCTGTTGTTTTATCCTGCTCACTGCTGCCTGTTTGAGTCCGCCTCCCTTTTTTCACTAAGGAATAGCTTGTTGCAGCCACTCTCTGGATTGTCATCTCTCTTCTTTCTACTCTGATTTTATACTCACTATTCCTCTCACACACCAGGAGTAACTCCTATATTCATATACAAATGCCACACAGCCTATACTTGTATACTTTATATATAATGCTGAGTCCCTTGTATAACTGAGCCTGCAGCCTGGTGTCTTTATATGGTCACAGAACCCCTCAGTGACTTCTAATATCCTTATCATTTACAGTAGGGGGTACATTATCCCTTATAGTACATGAGTGATACTCAGAGTTCCCTGTATAACTCAGCCTGCAGTCTTGTGCCTTTATATGGTCACAGACCCCTCAGTGACTTCTAATATTCTTATCATTTACAGTAGGGGGTACATTATCCCTTATAATACATGAGTGATACTCAGAGTTCCCTGTATAACTCAGCCTGCAGCCTGGTGTCTTTATATGGTCACAGAACCCCTCAGTGACTTCTAATATCCTTATAATTTACAGTAGGGGGTACATTATCCCTTATAATACATGAGTGATACTCAGAGTTCCCTGTATAACTCAGCCTGCAGCCTTGTGCCTTATATGGTCACAGAACCCCTCAGTTCTTCAGGTTGGCACTTAGCTCAGCTTTCTTCATCTGGGAAGCCTTATTTAACATTTCCAGGTGGTGTCCCCTGTGCTCCTCAGAAAGGCAGCAGTGTATACACATGCAGACAGCATCCTCAGAACAGTAATTTGCGCAGGGGCGATCCTTGCCATTTTGCCACCTGAGGCGACCTTCCTTTGCTGCCCCCACCCCTCCCCATGGTGCTCACCAGAAAAATCATCATTATCATCAAGAAGACTTCTTCAGTCCAGTTGTTAAGACAATGCTGTCCAAATTCTATTGTACTGAAGAGATGGAATTTTTCCAGCCTACATGGTGGAGGGCTGATAATGAAAGCCAGTATTGACCGCTCCCTTTTTAAAACTGCAACCACGTTGAACACCCATGTTAGTACACAAGATCTTAAAGCCATACCCACATGGTGGTAGCACACTAGAAAACCGAATGGTTGGTGCTCACTGCAGGGATCTCACTCATCACTCATATGTGAAAAGATGTTTGTTATTGTAGGGACCTATAGGATCTATTAGGCTCCTATAGAGTTAATCCCCTACCTTTGCTTAAGTTCTCTTTTCCCTTGTTATTGGGCCAAGCCCTTCTAACTGGTAAAGTGTAACATCTACACCTATTGGACAAAGAGTGTAATGACACTCCCCTGCCACACTGCTATATAGTGCTGTGTAGGGAGTGGCCTCTTCCTCTTTGGCTCCTGGTGTCTGTGCTGCTGGGTGTTTCCCATTGAGCCTGGGATCACCAAGGCCCCAGTAAGCCATTTACCCCAAAGGGACCTGTACCTTTGGTGCTTAAGTCGGGAACCAGGCAATCCCGTGAACGAGGATTAGCTATCATTAGGGCAGATCCTGTTATAGTCTCTCTAGGAGAGAGAGATAGCTAGATTTTAGTAGCATGAGCAGTTCTGTGCTCCAACAAGGAGAATAGCAGGGAGTAGCCTCCCAAAGGCTTTTAAGGTGCCTTTAGTGTAGGGAACTCAGTGATAGGGAACTCAGTTCGCAGAGCACTGCCTGACCCCTACTTGATCGATCCTGTTTCACTTTGGTCGCTGGTCTTTGGGAGTGAGATATTCTTCCTACTGTTTGACTTGAGGAGTGACATCTGTACATGCTGCATCATCATCAATGCTATCCTGTCTCCTCTGTGATATGCTAACTCCTACTACAGCTCCTGCGTGAGTAAACCTGTGGTCAATTGCTTTGCCATATTATTGTGCTAATAAACCATCACACTGTTTTCACTTTTTAAAGAACCTCCTGGCGTCCATTATTCTATCTTTTACACTTATATGCCTGTGGGTTGTAGTTATACACCATCTTAAAGGGGAAGCTTCCATTTAGCGAAGGCTCCGCCCTGAGTGTAGTTTCACAGTGTAACCCATGCTCATACACTAGCTGGACACCCTTAACCCCTAATTGGCGGGATAGGCCAGAAAAGCGTTACATTTTGGCGCCCAACGTGGGGCCCTGCCCCCAATCCAGGCTATATTGTGTTTTTGGCAATTTTTGAAAAAATTGTGTTCTGTCTCTTTAAATTTTTGCTGACAGGCTGCCGGACCCATTAGGCAAAGGGCAGTCCTGCACGCACTTGCTATTTTTGGTGTGCGCATAGTAAGGCCGTGGGTTCGGGCTTGGTGGTTCTTCCCGTGTCCCATTATACGCCTGCGCCACTAGTGCTTTCGCCAGGCGCATATTCGCTGGCGTTTTTGATTTTTGTGCACTGTGAATTTTCGCTGGCGCCATTGGTGTCATCGCGAGATTTCGCAGGCGCCATCTTGTCCATGCGCATATCCTTTGGCGCTCTTGGACTAGGCGGTTCCCTGACGTCACATCACCGCCGCCATTTTTGTGGAGGACTTCCTAGAGGACGGACGCGTCTCTGCAAGCTCCAAACTCTTCACAGGCCTACACCCTTAGCGGCTGCTAAGGGAATTTGCCTTCTTGTCTCCACTACAAAGCGATAACCGCTAAAGGTATACCGCTTCTTGCTGCGGATTTCTGGACGCAAAATCATCCGAAGTTTGTCCAGGTTCCCAGTATATCATAGTTGTCCTGCGGCTGCAGGTACACGCTGTTCAGAAATTTTCTCTGCACTTCACTGTGTCCAAGACAGGGATGGCGGATCAAGGCTGGGATGGATGGCCTGACCCAGAGGCCCGAGAAGGACATATCACCTTTTCATTCCGCCCAAGCGTACCAGCCCCCTCACCTAACAGGTATGTCTGGAGGGGCACTTTTGGTGAAGATTTCCTAAGCCCTGGCTGTAATATTATGGTGCCATATTGCGGGGAGTGTGGGGCAGAATGTGGCGCTGCATTTAAGAGGCTGACTCCCTCATGCAAGATGTGTGGGCGAAGCTGCTGGATGGGGCCCTTCTTGAAAATGGAGGAATCCTCAGGGCCCATTATACTGGCTCCACCATTATCTACTGTATTACCTGCCTCACCATTTTCTGCTATTCTGCCTGTTGCACCATTTCCCATGTCTGATGTCGCGGCTGCGATTTCATCCAAAGCTGAAGCTACTACTGGCACAGCTGCTATACAGCCCATGGGTGCTACAATTACTTCTATACCTTCCTCTCCTATCTCTGCCGAGTCTAAAGGGGAAGAGTTGCAGGAAGTTACAGATTCCATGGGGGGTCTGAAGGTGGAACCTGCCACCAAGAAGTCTGCTACAAGTGGAAGGGGTCGCGGACGCGCCCCTCCCAAAGTTTTTGGAGAAAAACCACCTGCCACATTGACTGGTGTTGTTACCTCCGCCTCCTGTTCCTCTGAAGGGAACAGCTTTGAGTCCTTGCATTTGTCTTCTGATCCAGATTGGAGAGAAATGGACTTTGGACCGCTGCCTTCATCTTCTGCATCCTCTAAAGAGGAACTGGTCACTTTCTTTGAAAAGCCCATGCCGCCTGCAGGGAACCCTGCCAATGATACTTCCTTTTGGGTTTCTCCTGGCCGTGCTGATCCTCAAAAGCAGCGTACGGTGTCAAGAATCCAGAGGATTATCAACATTCGAGTGTTTGACCAATGGGGCTACTATATGCCTTATGCCCCAGAATTCGTCTATGATGAAGTGGAAAAACACCTCGACGAATGGGTGTATGGAGAGTTGATCAGAAGGGAGAAGATTGGATCAGGAGGACTGTTCCAGAAAAATGCTTCGAAGAGGGAGCGCGATCTTTCTTTCTTGAGCAATGTGGTCCATGAATGGTGGTATGGCCGCACTGTGTTAAAGCATTCTGTGAAAAGCTGTGGGAAATTCCAGGATGATAAGCATTTTAGCTTAATGGAGCAAGTTTCCCATGGGGGTCGCGTGGAGAAGCCTCACCCCAATTATTACTTATCCTACAAGGATACCGTGGCAAAGTCTTGCCTTAGCAGGGAGCACCACCAGCCATCCCCTAGGGGGGTGTGAAGTTTTCCTCCCTACACACATGGTTTCCTGTGAGAGCTACAAGTCAAGGGACTCCTGCTTGAGAGCCTGATTTGTCCACTGTTCCTGTTGTAAATGATGTTAATTTACATCCAGGCTTCTGTTCGTCTAGATTGATGCCCGTTTATTGGGGCCTTCTTCAAAGAAGTCGTCTAGATTGATGCCCCTGTTTTGGGCCTTCTTCATTTGTTTGTTCACCATTTTCAGTTGCTGGACTTATGGACATTGTCCAGGACCTTTGTATATATGTTGGGTTCATGAGACAAAGACTGCTGAGCCCCCACCAAAACTCTTCTACCTCTAACTACTCGCTGAGTAGCACCTTTATTTCCTTGCCTTACTACTCCCCAAGTGGCTCTCAGTAACTTTGTACACTTGGGTAAGGGGGGGTGTAATATGGAATAAAGCTTTTGGTTATGGTGGGGTCATGTAACTCAACTGCAATGAAAATGAGTGTTGCTATGTGAAAAGAAATCTATGCTAATTTTTCTTTTCAGCCAAGCCTGTGCCTGGACCTCCTGATGTGTAGGTATGGTTCAAGTATCATAAGTCAAGTGCCTGAGTGTCCTTAAGGGTTCTCACGAAATTGTTCTAAAGTTTAATGTAACTGAAACAGTTTTTGCACTTACTTACTCTGACAGTATTGCATTTCTGCTCTTTACTGTTCTTTTCTCCACAGTACCCATTGTTACCAGGTATTCCTCAGGAGAGGGTACCAGAAGAGTGATGTTCAATGGTATTGTTGGTTTGCACTATATATTCACTTTGTTACTATTGTGTCTATATCATTTCACCATTGTCGGGACGAAATGGATTTTTCCCCCGGGTGTATGTAGGGACCTATAGGATCTATTAGGCTCCTATAGAGTTAATCCCCTACCTTTGCTTAAGTTCTCTTTTCCCTTGTTATTGGGCCAAGCCCTTCTAACTGGTAAAGTGTAACAACCACACCTATTGGACAAAGAGTGTAATGACACTCCCCTGCCACACTGCTATATAGTGCTGTGTAGGGAGTGGCTTCTTCCTCTTTGGCTCCTGGTGTCTGTGCTGCTGGGTGTTTCCCATTGAGCCTGGGATCACCAAGGCCCCAGTAAGCCATTTACCCCAAAGGGACCTGTACCTTTGGTGCTTAAGTCGGGAACCAGGCAATCCCGTGAATGAGGATTAGCTATCATTAGGGCAGATCCTGTTATAGTCTCTCTAGGAGAGAGAGATAGCTAGATTTTAGTAGCATGAGCAGTTCTGTGCTCCAACAAGGAGAATAGCAGGGAGTAGCCTCCCAAAGGCTTTTAAGGTGCCTTTAGTGTAGGGAACTCAGTGATAGGGAACTCAGTTCGCAGAGCACTGCCTGACCCCTACTTGATCGATCCTGTTTCACTTTGGTCGCTGGTCTTTGGGAGTGAGATATTCTTCCTACTGTTTGACTTGAGGAGTGACATCTGTACATGCTGCATCATCATCAATGCTATCCTGTCTCCTCTGTGATATGCTAACTCCTACTACAGCTCCTGCGTGAGTAAACCTGTGGTCAATTGCTTTGCCATATTATTGTGCTAATAAACCATCACACTGTTTTCACTTTTTAAAGAACCTCCTGGCGTCCATTATTCTATCTTTTACACTTATATGCCTGTGGGTTGTAGTTATACACCATCTTAAAGGGGAAGCTTCCATTTAGCGAAGGCTCCGCCCTGAGTGTAGTTTCACAGTGTAACCCATGCTCATACACTAGCTGGACACCCTTAACCCCTAATTGGCGGGATAGGCCAGAAAAGCGTTACATTATATTAAGATATACCCTTAAATCCTAAACAAACTGACACACAAGTCAACTTCACACCAAACCCTGAAATGTCATCAAGGGGTAAGGAGTAAAAATAATTATTTTTATAATTTATATGCTGTAGTTCATCAAGCAGGTGGCACTAGGTCCGCCTGAGAGCCTATATAAAACAGTGCCTTGCTGGGGCACTTCCGATTTGGGCCTGTAACATCTAGAAGCAGCATCAGACCAAAGTGGTCAAACCCTTGTGGGAAGTTAGTAACGTAAGGGCTAGCTTGTGGACAGTTATGGCAAGTAAGTTCACTTTAGGAATGAAAGATAAAGAGGTAAAGTGTGCACGGACAACCTGTTGTACCAAAAAGATTAATAGTTTGGGCTAGAGCCCTGAGGTGACTGTGCACCAGAGTTAAGGATTTAAGAAGCTTTGGTATTGTAGGTGACGTCACAGCAGAAAATCAGGGGTAAGAACTCCTTAGCAGGAGGCCCCAGTACAGCTAACGACTCTCCTGCCAGTGCTCCGACAGGACAAGGGCCCTGGAGGCAGGGGCGATCCTTGCCATTTTGCTGCCTGAGGCGACCTTCCTTTGCTGTCCACAACCCTCCCCATGCACCCACCTTTTCATTGCCAGAGTATTACAAATTTACTGGCAATGTAGATAAAATTTGTAATACCCTTAAAAAAGCCCTCGGCCCATTTCAATTCGCTTAGAACTTGCCTTTTTTTGACCTTCTGGCCCTCGCTTGTCGTGGCTCCACCCCTTTTGTGGCACATTGATTGGCCCCGCCCCTTTGTGTCATGGAACGCCCCCTTTTCTACCCACCCCCCCTAGCAGCCAGTAAAATTTTTTGGAAAAGGTGGCAACCCTATATTCGAACATTCGCAAGAACAGTAAAGTTGTAGGGGCAAATTTACTAACCTCCGAAAGTTCGCCAGTGACGGCTTCGTTCACAGCGCAACACTTCGCCAGGCATAGATTCGACAGGACAACGCTAATTGACTAAAATCTGAAGTTGCATCCAGGGTGCTGAAGGCTGATGAAGTTACGCTAGCGTTACTGTGGCAAGCAAAGCGAAGTTGGGCTAGCGTTGCCTAATTTGCATACGGCGGGAAGTTAAAGTTTAATGGACGTATATGTTGCAGCAAATACATTACACTACACAAGCCTGGGAAACCTTAATAAAATAAAACAAAGTTATTATATTGCCCCACACATGAGCCCAGTGTATAGTTTATGTTCCATATGTTAGGAAATGTAGGGGGGAAGGCAGTTACCCCAAAAATGTACGCTCTTTTGCAGCCTGAAAAAGGAAAAGTCGTCAGCATTTTTTTTCAACTAAATTTTGAGGAGGTCCTATCTACTCTTTTGCACTTCGCCTGGTCTGAGGTGTTGAAGGCAAGTCTGGGGCAAGAGGTAATGTTCAGTAAAATCCGCATCTTAGTGAATTTTCTTAGTTACGTCCATTCGCCAGAGCTCAAATTCGCCAAGTGTTAGGGAGTGAAGTAATGCATGAGTCTATCTCCTTCGCTAGCGAAGTTACGCCGGTGACCGTTAGTAAATAGGCAAAGTACAGAATGACGTCACGCAAATTTTTGCCAGCGTTAGTCACTTCGCCCCTTTAGTAAATTTGCCTGTAGTATTACAGAGCATTTGTTTTTGGAAAGCTGGAAAGAATCAGAAGAAAAAGGCAAATAATCCAAAAACTATAAAAAAAATGAAGGCTAATTGAAAAGTTGCTTAGAATAAGCCATTCTATAATGTACTAAAAGTAAACTTAACTTACCCTAGCAACCATATTGCTGAAATTGCAAACTGGAGAGCTGCTGAATAAAAAGCTAAATAACTCAAAAACCACAAATAATAAAAAATGAAACCAATTGCAAATGGTCTCCGAATATCACTCTCTATAGCATACTAAAAGTTAATATAAAGGTGAACAACCCCTTTAATGTTATGTGTCACTGTGCAATTTAATGCTGGGAGTCACTATAAATGTTAGATAAACTATTACTCCCTCAGGCTACAATTTTATTGGTGTTATTACTTTTATATTATTCAGTCTTCTATTCATGTCCAGTCTCTTATTCAAACGACCCCCTGGTTGCCAAGGTAATTTGAACCCCAGCAACCAGATAACTGCTGAAATGTCAAACTAGAGAGCTGCTGGACAAACAATAAAATAATTTTAAAAAACCCACAAATAATAAAAAATGAAGGCCAATTGCAAATTGTCTTTGAATATTATTTTTTACATCTCTGAGCTGAACAGCTCCTTTAGCAGTGACTGTACTGGTTGATGCTGGATGTCGATGCCCTTGAGCAGCTGGTACCCCAGTATGGGTTCTACCTTTGTGCTGCTTGTACACTAACATGTACACTAACAGTCCGACACTGCATACAGGGCCCAGTCTAAGTATTACTGTAATAGATCCCTGTAGCCAGCAAACTAACTCCAGTAAATTGTTACACAGGTATGGGACCTGTTATCTAGGATACTCGGGACCTGGGGTTTTCTGGATAACAGATCTTTCCATAATATGGATCATCATAACATTGTAAACATGAAATAAACCCAATAGGCTGGTTTTGCTTCCAATAAGGATTAATTATATCTTAGTTGGGATCAAGTACAAGCTATGGTTTTATTATTACAGATAAATAGGAAATCATTTTTGAAAATTTGGATTATTTGGATAACATGGAGTCTATGGGAGATAGCCTTTCTGTAATTCAGAGCTTTCTGGATACCGGGTTTCCGGATGACGGATCCTATACCTGTATCTAGTGCACTTCTAATGGTCCTAATGGGCAGTGATTTCAGCACCTACCGTATATTGGTATTAGATTAATTTACCCAGAAGACATAAAGCAAAGTACAAAATTCTGGATTAGAATAACATCTTGCAGTTCAGTATCGATGCAAATGGCCACTTTCAAGGAGAAAGGATACAGGATCATTTCCACGTGATAGTACAATCCCATAAAGACTTTTAATGCAAACTCCTCCCACTATGACTATGAAAGCCAATTGGATTAGGGCCATGGAAGACCTATTAATGAGAGATGGAATTCTGACCTTGATTAAAGGGGTTGTTCCCCTTTGAGTTAATTTTTAGTATAATGTAGAGAGTGATATTCTGAGACCATTTGCAATTGGTTTCATTTTTTATTTGTGGTTTTTGAGTGATTTAGCTTTTTATTCAGCAGCTCTCCAGTTTGCAGTGTCAGCAATCCGGATGCTAGAGTCCAAATTACCCCAGCAACCATGCACTGATTTGAATGAGAATATGGGATATTAATAGTGGAGGGTCGGAACAGAAAGACGAGCAATCAGTCAGTGACCCCCTTTTGAAAGCTAGAAAGAGTCAAGAGAAGAAGGCAAATAATTCATAAACTATAAAAAAACAATGAAGACCAATTGAAAAGTTGCTTAGAATTGGCCATTCTATAACATACTAAAAGTTAACCTGAAGGTGAACCACCCCTTTAATGCTCCTGGAAGCATCTTAAAAATCCGCAACGTTGGATTCAGAGGTACTTGTAATTGTCCAGAATGCTTTACTGCTTATTCTCACCCAGCCATTTTCGTCACAGAAGGCAAGATGAAGAGGCTAAGATACTATTCACCCAACCTGCTTTATACTGAACATTCTAGGGCTCAAATAGCTGCAACTGTGATGTGCTGAAGCGAATGCAAAAATGCCCCTGTTGACACCATTTATAAAAAAGGTACCTGCCCCCATATGTGCTCCTTACACTAGGGAGTACTTGCGGCAAGTGCCCAATCTGCTATGATCAATAGAGAGTAATAACACACATTGATGCAAGGGAACCCTAGAATTACCAATATGGCCCTAGTTCCAGGGATCCACTAGTGCACTGCACCAAGCAAATCACATGCTTATATATATATATATATAAATGCTGCACACTGGAAGTGAAGGCACATTTTGCCACATCGTGCACAATTGGGGCAAACGCAACTGAGTGTCCAACTGCACTGAAGCTAAAAGGGGTATTTCACCTTTGAATTAACTTCAGTATGATGTAGAGAGGGATATTCTGAGATCATTTGCAATTGGGTTACGTTTATTACTATTTGTGTTTTTTGAGTTATTTAGCTTTTTATTCAGCAGCTCTCCAGTTTGCAATTTCAGCAATCTAATTGCTAGGGTCCAAATTACCCCAGCAGCCATGCATTGATTTGGGTAAGAGACTGGAGTGTGAATAGAAAGATGAGTAATAAAAAGCAGCAATAACAATAATTGTGTAGCCTTACAGAGAATTTGTTTTTTTAGATGGGGTCAGTGACCCGCATTTGAAAGCTGGAAAGAGTCGGAAGAAGGCAAATAATTCAAAAACTATAAAATGAAGGCCTTAGAAATAGCCATTCTGTAATGAATATATTTTATTCCAACTTCATTGGTCACAGTGAGATTTCTATTTCTCATTATGTGTATTTATTTCTATGAACTTCCTGGAGAATACATTGCAACCTTTTTGATTTATTTAGTGGTGTTTTCAAGTTATTTAGCAACTCTCTAGTTTGCAATTTCAGCAATCTAGTTGCTAGGGTCCAAATTACCCTAGCAACCACGCACTGATTTGCATAAGAGACTAGAATATGAATAGGAGAGGCCTGAATAGAAAGATGAGTAATGAAAAAAAGGAACAATACAAAAAAACATTTGAAAGCTGGAAAGAGTCAGGAGAAAAAGGCAAATACTTCAAAAACTATAAAAAATAATGATGGTCAATTGAAAAGTTGCTTAGAATTGGCCATTCTAGAACATACTAAAAGTTGAATTAAAGGTGAACCACTCCTATTGTGATAAAAGAAATGCAGATATGTGGGGGGGATAAAAAGCATGGCGATTTTCATCTGTGCCGTGTAAAATAAATAACAAAGCAATGAGACCTGAGTGGTCAGAGTGCTTATTTTGGATTAATTCTGGATTACTGTTCTGTTCAGCACCATAGACAGCTGCTTATACAGTATGGACTCCATCCAAACCCCAGTGAATAAGGACATGGGAGAAATTGGGTGAGTGTAGAATAATGTGATTTTAAATGGACTGAATGAATAGTACTTTGTATGGAGCATGGAGTTGTGGTCCAATGTTTTTTTTGTATTGTGGAGTAGATTGATGTGGATGAGCTGGGAGAGGCTGTTTCCCCTTATATCATTAATGGCCAAGAAGCAGGCCTATGTGATGTCATCCCTCCGCTCACGTGACAGCACTATCTGGTTTTACCCAACTGAAAATGTGCCAACCCTGATACATAAAAATCCATCCAAATAATAGCTTTTAAACAAAACATACATTTAAATATCTTTATTTGCATCTTTGTCCCCCAAGACCCCACTGATACTGGGGGTCCAGACCAAATAATCTTTCTGCCTTCTGCTAAAGCCAGGATTATCACATTTAACAAGAGTATTTTTTCCTGAGCTCAAAAACGAAAATAAAAATATACTTCCTGCTGAGGAATTTCCACAGAATTCCAGATGACTCAGAGATTTGCACATTATCTGTCTGCTATTTTTGGAATACTAACAATCATACAATAAAATAACCCAATGTATGTACAAAATGTGTATATTATAAGAAATAATTTACCTCTACTCCTACTTTAAAATAGGAAGCCTGCAACCTTATGCCTTTTATATATATATATATATATATATATATATATATATATATATATATATATATATATATATATATATATATATACATACATACATACAGTATATATATATATATATATATATATATGTATATATACATACATACATACAGTATATATATATATATATATATATATATATATATATATATATATATATATATATCATAGAGTTCTAATATCCTTATAACTTACATTAGGGGTACATTATCCCTTATAATACATTAGTTCTAATATCCTTTTAATACATGAGTGATACTCAGAGTTCCCTGTATTACTAAACCTTCAGCCTTGTGTCTTTATATGGTTACAGAACCCTTCAGTGACTTCTAATATCCTTATTATTTACAGTAGGTGGTACATTATGTCTTATAATACATGAGTGATACTCCCAGCTCCCTGTATAAGTCGGCCTGCAGCCTTGTGCCTTTATATAGTCACAGAACCCCTCAGTGACTTCTAATATCCTTATCATTTACAGTAGGGGTACATTATCCCTTATAATACATGAGTGATACTCAGAGTTCCCTGTATAACTCAGCCTGCAGTCTTGTGCCTTTATATGGTCACAGAACCCCTCAGTGACTTCTAATATCCTTATCATTTACAGTAGGGGGTACATTATCCCTTATAATACATGAGTGATACTCAGAGTTCCCTGTATAACTCAGCCTGCAGCCTTGTGCCTTTATATGGTCACAGAACCCCTCAGTGACTTCTAATATCCTTATCATTTACAGTAGGGGGTACATTATCCCTTATAATACACGAGGGATGAGTTCCCTGATTTGTGTAACTTAGGCTTCTAATTCCATAAGTGAGTAAATTTTTCACTATTCTACTTCACCCTAGATTTGCATTTACCGTATTAGACTTATAAATAGAAATATATCTATTAACAATGTAGATTTAATACAACTGTAGTGCAATCAAAACAACAACAAAAGTACATGTTAACCATGTCATCACGTAATATTAATTAATGCATGTCCATTCCATGTGCATATGTGCAAAGTAGATAATCTTTCCCATATTTAAGAATTGTTTTGTTCAAGACGTCACACAGACAAACCAAGATCTCACCACAGGAATCAAAGCCATGGTCGGTCTGAGTCCAATGATGAAAGGACAACACCTCATTCTCCTCCAGGGAGCTAGGTGCTTAAGTATCCTTAAATATCGCTGTCAGTTAAATAACAATGTTTTGCCCCAGATTGCCTAACAATGTTTTGCCCCAGATTGCTTTCTTATTGACTCTCACCCAGCCATTAAGTACATTGAAGGAAAGATGCAACGGTTCTATAAAAGGGGCAGTGAAGGAGTGCAAACGCCTGATGGGGTCACTCAATTGATAGAAGGATAACACTCCACCCTCATAATCTAAGTAGATTCCGAGTTTCTCCTTGAGACAAACTTTAGACAAAGGCCTGCATTCGTTATTATGGCTCACGCCAACAAAATCATTGATCCACGTGAAGCTCCAAGATTTTTCATTGTATCCAATAAAAGACTGTGGTCCAGACCTTATGATACTGGGATAGGCCACTCCAATACATCTAAAACCTTCTTGGCTAACCTCCACTTCCCAGAAATGTTCTCCGGATGAAATCCCCGTAGAGCTTAGAACTTGACCGGCTGTGAATAGTTCAGACTCAGAATTCCGCATCCAGTTTTCTGCAGAGAATGATACAATTTTGTGTCCGGGCAACAGAGGTATGGTGTTATCATTTGTCCTGACTTCCAGTAAAAGACTGCCCAGATTTTCATGGAGAAGACTTTCTTTCTCCAGAAGTTTAGGAATAAAGGCAAAGTCCAACTTAAGACTTCTCTGTAGCAATAATGAAATCAGAACATGATCCAGCTGGCATGATGAAGGGATCTCAATGGCATGATCGCTCTGTGCAGCATCAGGTTCTGTAGCTTTTAGCACCAATAGAGTGTCAGTCATGCTGCACAGCTCCTCAAGCTGGACAATTTTTTTGGACAGTGTTTCCTTTTTCATTTCCAGCTCTTTTATAAAACCAGAGATCTGGAGGGACACTCGTTCTTCCTCCCTTTTGATCTCATCTAGAACTTGCTTCCCTTGTGCTCTCCGCTGTTTCTTGAGGTTCCTAAAAAGAGGGGTCACTTTTTCTGTGGCACTGGCTATTTTTTCTTGCACTTCTTTCCGACACTCCTGCATTCTCTGGATTTTTTCCTCAGCTTCCTTTCTATTTGAGATCATTTTCTCAAGGGAATGTGTCCATCTCTGCTTTTTTTCCTCACAGGCATCATTCAGCAGCTCCACGTGATGTCTCTGGTGCTCTCCAACCAGGTAGCAGGACAAACAGATGCGGGCAGAATCATCCAAGCAGTAATATTTGAGCAGGTGCTTGTGAGTGGGGCATTTTATATCATCCTGAGGAGCGTTGGGTTCAATCAAGATGTGATCTTGAGATCTGCAGTGTCTTTTCATGTGTTTGACACAGAGAGAAGCTTCACACTGCAGACATGTTTTTATAGCAGGAACAGGGAAGTCAACACAGTAAGTACAATGAACCTCCTCCTCCTCCTCAATGTGATGTTCCCGATAGTGACCGACTATGTTGCTCAACTTTAGGTTCCTTCGAGGTGAAGGTCTCAGTGTGAATCTCTTCCTGCACTCAGGACATGTGTATAGCCAGCAGTCTTCCTGGGAGTCAAAGACACTCTCAATGCAGCTGCTACAGAAGTTGTGCCCACATCTCAGGATAACGGGGTTGTTATAAATATCAAGGCAGACGGGGCAGAGAAGTTCTTGTCTGAGCCGGGAAGATGCCATGTTTAGCTGCACTTGTACATAATGAAAGTGAAACTGTCAGCAAGGACATTTAACCACTTCTTATCAACTCTAACTTAGTCACCTCAGCAGGGTTGAGCATAGTCATGCCTTCAGCCCTCAATTCTGCCATAGTGGGCTATTCATTCTGCCTGTTAAAATGGAAAATGACTTCCCCATGCTCTCTGTCATTCTCCCTTACCCCTCTACTCTTCCATTGCTTCCTAGGATACATTTCTTTCTTATGCTGCCCACTCCTTTTTCTGTTATTCTCCCACCATTCCATATTTGCCCCTAGGTGTCTCCTCTTGTTCTAGTTTTACTCATTCGCTTTTGGTCTTCATATGCTGCTCTCACACCCCCATCGGTCCTGTTCTTCCAAAATCCTTCCTCTTTTGCCCCCACCACACACACACTTTGTGTCATGCTACATTCAATAGCAATCAAAGTGGCAGATACACTGCACTTTATCACATACAGTTTTGGGATCCGTTATCCAGAAACCCATTATCCAGAAATCTCCGAATTACGGAAAGGCCATCTCCCATAGACATACATTTTATCCAAATAGTCTAGATTTTTAAAAATTATTTCCTTTTTCTCTGTAATAATAAAACAGTAGCTTGTACTTGATCCCCGCTAAGATATAATTAATCCTTATTGGAAGCAGAACCAGCCTATTGGGTTTATTTCATGTTTACATGATTTTTTAGTAGACAAGGTATAAAGATCCAAATTATAGAAAGATGCATTATCCAGAAAACCCCAAGTATCGAACATTCTGGATAACAGGTCCCATACCTGTATATCATTTCAGTTTCTATTAACTGCCGCTCATTCTGCTGTCCACGTTTTTTTCCTCTGGCATGGGGTAGCTGCTGTGGGTTACTTATACTGGCTTATTTTTATGTGCTTGCGGGCCTATAGTTCTCATACGCTACCTACACCAGGACATCCTTACACTGAATATTTGGCTACAGTGAGCCATGCTAAAATTGGATATGGGTCAAGAGATTTAATGTTGGACTCTTACAGTAGGATCATCTTTATCTGGTAATGGAACCCGTCAGTGATTTTTTATTACTTTATTCTATAGAATGAACATACATTTTTCTCTCTCTCTCTCTCTCTCTCTCTCTCTCTATGTTTCCTAAAATATCTGCACTTTTAAAAATAAACCATTTTGGGTGCATGGTCAAATACTTATAAACTTATAGCATGCTGTTGACAATTTTATTCTGAAACAATTTCCAGTTGGTCTTCATTTTGTTATTTTGAATAGTTCTTCCGTTATTTAGCTATTTGTTCAGCAACTCTACAGGTTGGTATTTCATCTGCTTTCTGGTTACTAGGGTTTGATTTTCCCTAGCAACCAGGGAGCGGTTTGCGTGAGATATTGGAATAAATATAGGAGAGCGGCATAATAGGAAGATAAGTAATAAAATGTAACAATAACAATTAAATTGCTTCAAAAATAAATAGTTTTTTTTGTCTGCTGGGAAGGGAAACAACTTAAAAACGACAAAGAATAAATAATAAAGATTTGCTGCAAAGTTGCTAGGACTAGAACATTTTATAACATACTAAGGGGCAGATTTACTTGGGGTTGAATATCGAGGGTTAATTAACCCTCGATATTCGACTGCCGAATGTAAATCCTTCGACTTCGAACATCGTAGGGTTTTAGGTGGCGAAGTAGGGGGTCAAAGTTTTTTTTAAAGAGACAATACTTAGACTATCGAATAGTCGAACGATTTTTAGTTTGAATCGTTCGATGCGAAGTTGAAGTCGTAGTCGAAGGTCGAAGTAGCCAATTCGATGGTCGAAGTAGCTAAAAAAAACCTTCAAAGTTTTTTTTATTCTATTCCTTCACTCGAGCTATGTAAATGGGCCCCTTAAAGTTAACTTTAAGGTGAACAACTCCTTTAATCAATTGTTTAATTGCACATATTTGTCACTTTTTATTTCATTGAGGAGTGTTAGTGTGGATCTGAATTATATATATATATATATAAAAAACAAGGGAATGTTGTGCTCACCACTAATTTTTAAAAACATAAGGTGGGGGTGCAATGAGGCTGTGACCACAAAATACATATAGACAAATACAAGAGTCCTCTGCACTCAACCCATTATCAATATATTTAAGACAGAGACATTTTGTGCATACTGCTACTGAAAAATGCCTTACCCTTTAAACAAAACAGGGATTGTTTGTCCATATATTGCAATATATTTAAGCTGGCCAACTACGTCAAAGTCATCCCATATCTGGTCAGTCCTACGCTCAATTTTCATCTGATTCATTAAGAATTCTATTACTTCATTATACATTATACAAAGGGACTACGTTTTACCTGCAACTTACTTGCTGCTTTCAAAGTAAAACTCCCAAACTTGGCTGCCCTTTTATTAGACACCAGTGGGATCACCTGACTATAGCTGGGAAGGGTGGGAGCTTCAACATGGAGCTGGTCACTGCTCCTGTATAAATATAACAAACAAGGGAAAGTTATGCTCACCACTAATTTTTAAAAACATTAGGCGGGGGTGCAATGAGGCTGTGACCACAAAATACATATAGTCAACTACAAGAGTCCTCTGCACTCAACCCATTATCAATATATTTAAGACAGAGACATTTTGTGCATACTGCTACTGAAAAATGCCTTACCCTTTAAACAGCTAGTAAGTTGCAGGTAAAACTTAGTCCCTTTGTGAAATGTATAATTAAGCAATTGAATTCTTAATGAATCAGATAAAATTGAGCATAGGACTGGCCAGATATGGGATTACTTTGACGTAGTTGGCCAGCTTAAATATATTGCAATATATGGACAAACAATCCCTGTTTTATTTAAAGGTTAAGGCATTTTTCAGTAGCAGTATGCACAAAATGTCGCTGTCTTAAATATATTGATAATGGGTTGAGTGCAGAGGACCGCTTGTATTTGTATATATATATATATATATATATATATATATATATATCAATTGAAGATGGACCAGCACTCCGTTTTCTTTGTCAAAAGTGTTTATTCAATACACTGTGCATCCAACGTTTCGGCCCACATTGGGGCCTTTATCAAGGATAAAGTGTGTGTGACTTAGTGCCCAATATTTATACCCACAATTCCCTCATTAGCAGCGTCATGATGACCTCATTACAACACTCAATTAACAATTCAATACACATGATGAGTGGTTAATCACAATAAATGGTGTACCTTCGTACTTGTGTCAGCAGGTGTCAGCAAAATACTGTGCATTTAATCTGTGCTCATATTCCATTGAAGTGAGTTAAAAACTGTTACAAATCAATCCCCTTGTTTCCAAGGCCGATGGATACACAAATACAGCACCTGTAAATCGAGATAAGCTTTATCTTAGTAAATTGCAACATATTGTCAATTGTAACATATAATCACATGAGGGAAACGACATTTATTGCAGTTATTCCAACCCTCTTTTATGTGTCTCAATGCTCCTAAAACTTAAATTTACGGGTGCCGAAATAGGGGAAATTATTATAGCATTTAAGTTAGAAACAACCCAAGGACTGTTGACCGTTTAACCCCCTAGGCGCCACGCATCCCAATTCATATATCCAATATGCTTCCCTCTTTAGGAGCATATTATCATAATCTCCCCCTCTTGCTCTCTTGGGGATCTGCTCAATGGGCATGCATCTAAACGCTGCCGGGCTGTGTTTAGCCTCGGCCCAGTGTTTGGCCACCGGCTGCTGTGAGATGTCCTGTCCCTTGCCTTTATCTTTTTTACACTTATCTGGATCTAATGCAGCTCTTATGCTGGACCTATGCATTGCCATCCTCTCTTTCAACTGTCTAGTCGTCTTTCCACAATAAATAAGCCCACAGGGGCATTTCACAATATAGATCACCATGGTTGAGTCACAGGACATCCTTTGTCTGATATTATATTTTCTCCCTGTGTGTGGATGGGTGAAATATGTGCCTTGTATTAGTGAACTGCAAAGAATACAACCCATACATTTAAACACCCCTGGGCGCTGTGTTAAAAAATGCTGGACCTGCCTCCCCTGGTATTTACTCACTGGGTCCGAGGGGCTCAATATTTCTTTCAGGTTACTCCCCCTTGCGTAACTAAACTTGGGCTTGTCTGGTAACTTTTTAGAGATGGTGTCATCCGTTTTCAAAATGGGCCAGTGCCTCAACACACTATCCTTCACCACAGCACTGTTAACCCCAGACTTACTAACATAGTAAATATCGTTGCCCCCACCTCTATCTCTGACATTTTGGTGCTGTTCCTGCTCCAATAAGACCTCCTCACGATCCAGGGAAAGGGCCCATTGCTTGGTATCCAAAAGTAATTTACTGGGGTACCCCCTATCCAGGAACTTGTCATACATTTCCATAAGATCCTCTGATCTTTTTTTGGGGTCACTATCAATACGTACCACCCTAAGCATCTGTGACTTGGGCAGTGAATTCAAAAGGTGCCTAGGATGGTTACTATGGTAATGGGTGAGTGTATTCCTATCAGTCGGCTTTCTATATATACAAGTCTGCAACTGACCATTTTCTTTGTACACCTTAACATCCAGAAAATCTATTTGTTGCAGATCATATTTAGCCGTAAACTTCACTGGGCTGTCTAAATCGTTTAGATGTCCGACAAATTCATCCAGTTTATCAATAGGGCCTAGCCATACATAGAAAACATCATCTATGTATCGCCTATAGAACGCCCCATACTGTCTAAACAATGGATGGCACAATATGTGATCAGATTTAACACAGCGCCCAGGGGTGTTTAAATGTATGGGTTGTATTCTTTGCAGTTCACTAATACAAGGCACATATTTCACCCATCCACACACAGGGAGAAAATATAATATCAGACAAAGGATGTCCTGTGACTCAACCATGGTGATCTATATTGTGAAATGCCCCTGTGGGCTTATTTATTGTGGAAAGACGACTAGACAGTTGAAAGAGAGGATGGCAATGCATAGGTCCAGCATAAGAGCTGCATTAGATCCAGATAAGTGTAAAAAAGATAAAGGCAAGGGACAGGACATCTCACAGCAGCCGGTGGCCAAACACTGGGCCGAGGCTAAACACAGCCCGGCAGCGTTTAGATGCATGCCCATTGAGCAGATCCCCAAGAGAGCAAGAGGGGGAGATTATGATAATATGCTCCTAAAGAGGGAAGCATATTGGATATATGAATTGGGATGCGTGGCGCCTAGGGGGTTAAACGGTCAACAGTCCTTGGGTTGTTTTCTAACTTAAATGCTATAATAATTTCCCCTATTTCGGCACCCGTAAATTTAAGTTTTAGGAGCATTGAGACACATAAAAGAGGGTTGGAATAACTGCAATAAATGTCGTTTCCCTCATGTGATTATATGTTACAATTGACAATATGTTGCAATTTACTAAGATAAAGCTTATCTCGATTTACAGGTGCTGTATTTGTGTATCCATCGGCCTTGGAAACAAGGGGATTGATTTGTAACAGTTTTTAACTCACTTCAATGGAATATGAGCACAGATTAAATGCACAGTATTTTGCTGACACCTGCTGACACAAGTACGAAGGTACACCATTTATTGTGATTAACCACTCATCATGTGTATTGAATTGTTAATTGAGTGTTGTAATGAGGTCATCATGACGCTGCTAATGAGGGAATTGTGGGTATAAATATTGGGCACTAAGTCACACACACTTTATCCTTGATAAAGGCCCCAATGTGGGCCGAAACGTTGGATGCACAGTGTATTGAATAAACACTTTTGACAAAGAAAACGGAGTGCTGGTCCATCTTCAATTGATATATATCTTCTTGACCGAGCACCCGGTAAGGAATTATAGAGGACAGAGTGCAGGTGTCTCACATTGGACTATATATATATATATATATATATATATATATATATATATATATACCATTTGACTTCACTTACTGCACCTATTTAGATTCAACCTTATTAACCATAGACTCTTGTTCCTATGCCCACTAGGGGGCATAATACACACAAGATATCTTTACACCTGAAAATGTGTTATGAATGTTTACTGTTGCTTAGAATTAAATTTCCTTTTATGAAACAAAATTTAACTTTTCATGTTTACAGCCCGTTTAAAAAATAACTGATAACATTTGTGGGAAATTGAACGTTGCATTTACGTACAGCTCTAAACTCTACAGTTACGCCGTCCTTAAACCCCCCAGAACATGGGTTGAATGGGTACAAACAAAAGAGACAGACCAGCCAGCAACTATGAATTGTCCCAAATGGCAATAACAACCCCTCTCCTCCCTACGCAGGTCAGTCATTTGTTATAGGGAAGAATAAAGACAGAAGGGATAGACAGGCTGGTATTTCTTATAAAAATGGCAGCATCTCCACCCATTATGTGGCCCACCTGTATTCTTTTTAAGGCTCTGTGTTTTCCCAGCATTCCATGATTACCACATGGCTACTGTGGAACAGGAAGTGTCCCTCTAAATCCCTCCTTAGCTTCACACAGGTATTTGTTACCTCACACCATGACGTAATAGTGTGACTCTGTTTTACGTCTTCAGGGCTGACGCTCTTCCAAGTTCTCGCCCTACTTTAGCATTGTATTCCCACATGAACTTAATACTGAAACAGACTTAGAAATGGAGGAGGGGAATATGAAAGTGACAGGGAGGACTGAGATAGTCTAGAAAACTTGTGGGCTTAGTTAAAGGGAAGGGAAGTGTATTAAAGTAATGAAACTACAATATACTGTTGCCCTGCATTGGTACAAATTATGTGTTTGCTTCAGAAACTCTACTATAGTTTATATAAACAAGCTGCTGTGTAGCCATGGGGGCAGCCATTCAAGCACAGGATACACAGTAGATAACAGATAAGTACTACTATAGTTTATATAAACAAGCTGCTGTGTAGCCATGGGGGCAGCCATTCAAGCACAGGATACACAGTAGATAACAGATAAGGACTGCTATAGTTTATATAAACAAGCTGCTGTGTAGCCATGGGGGCAGCCATTCAAGCACAGGATACACAGTAGATAACAGATAAGTACTACTATAGTTTATATAAACAAGCTGCTGTGTAGCCATGGGGGCAGCCATTCAAGCACAGGATACACAGTAGATAACAGATAAGTACTACTATAGTTTATATAAACAAGCTGCTGTGTAGCAATGAGGGCAGCCATTCAAGCACAGGATACACAGTAGATAACAGATAAGTACTACTATAGTTTATATAAATAAGCTGCTGTCTAGCAATGGGGGCAGCCATTCAAAGGAGAAAAGGCTCAGGTTACACAGCAGATAAGCTCTGTAGAACATAATGGTGTTATCTGTTATCCATTATTTACCTGTGCCATTTAGACTTTTTTCAATTTCTGCCATTGCTTGTTTATATGAACTATAGTAGTTTTTCTGAAGCAAATACGTCAGTTTTACCAGTGCAGGGCAACACTGCATTATATTTTCATTTTAAAAAACTTTTCATTTTTTTTGTGTTATTGCTCCTTTAAGGGGATTGTGGGCGTGACTGTCAGAAGTGGGCGTCTAGTTGATGAGATAGTGGGCGTGACTGTCAGAAGTAGGCGTCTAGTTGAGGAGATAGTGGGCGTGACTGTCAGGACTGGGCGTAGATTACAATATTTATAATGTATTGCGTGAGGGACAAGAAGGACTGGGCGGGAGATCTAATTAAATGTGGAAGAAGGGATTGTGGGCGTGACTGGCTAGACTTGTAGCACTTGCTGAAGGCGGGACTGGTCACAGATTGTAATAAACGCGGAGTTTGGAGGCGGGGATTGGGAGTGACTGGCAGAAGAAGCCGGAAGTGAATACGGGAAGTCAGACCGGCCTTCGTGGGAGTGATGGGCAGCCTTACATGGAAAGGGGCGGTGAATCCGAGGCTGGGGGAGTGGCATGGTCTCCATTTGTTTTGCCCTTACCTGCCAGGAGCAGTGTGTGTGTGATACACCGGCCTGGCAGTTGTGTGAGCCGCTGAGTGTGTAAAGGACGCTATTGCCACACTTCCTGGGGGCTCAGCTGCTTTATCCTCCCGGGTGAGTCACAGGGAGCTTGGGAAGGAGCCGAGCATTGGAGGTGCCAGTCTGTCCGTGTGACTGCATTGCGGTGACAGAAGCCAGTGTCAGGGAGCGCGTGATGATGCCAGCTGGGGCCGGTGTGTGTGTGCCATAAACACTTCCTGATTCTTCCTGTCAGCTGTGCCCGGCATGTCTCTCCCCCTGGGCTTCCTGATCATCCTGGGGATCAGCCACTTCTTGCCAGCAGCCAGGAGCCTGTCCAGTGGTGAGTATGGCAACCCCAGCCTGGGCTCCAGCAATGATGGACAAGCTGTTCTACTAATACTACTATTCCCAGCATCCTCTAACAGCCCGAACAATGTCCTTATTCCAAGCAGATAACATTCTCTTTCCCTATATGACGTCATACTGTCACGTGAGGTGATTTTAAAGGGACACTCCATCCAAAACTGATTGATAGGGACAAATAATTACAATAAGTGTTTATTGAATGAGGTGCAATGCCAGTGGGTCTTCTTGTGGAGGGGCCTGGAGGTATGCTGCTGTTCATCTGGATTGTATTGTTATTTATTATACACTAACACAGGGTAGGCAGCCCTTCGCATTACTGAGGGTTTCTGGGAGTTGTAGTTCAACCACATCTTCCACCTAACCAGCTCTGGACTGGGAATCAAAATAGACCCTGGTGTTTCAGGTGCACTGAGGCCCAAACTGCTCCCCACCAGCCCAATAAATTTCAAAAACCTTTATCTCAAACCTTCTAACATTCTGGAAATGAAAAGGGGACAAATTTTTTTTTAGCAGAGCGAAGTGTGGCAAATTTATGACCATGCCCTTTTTGCGGCCACACCCCCTAATTACCATGCCCATTTTACCAAATTTGCCAGGTTATTAAAGTTTGAACACATTTCCTGCAGTTTTTATGTTTTATTACAGTTTTACTAATGAAGGTAAATTGCCCTTTAAGCTGTGAGTCTAAATTCTCCCAAGAGACAAAACTGTTGCACATGTATCTATTTTGGGCTCTCTGCCAAGAGTCAATTAAGTTAGAAACATTGTATCTTTTTTTGGCTGTTCATTGCAGAGAAATAGGGACTTTCCAGTGCAAAAGCAGGATTGCGGGTTGAGCTGTGAAAAGTGTGGCTGTCCCTCACAAAACCGGAAAGTTGGGAGGTATTTTATCGCCTCACACATAGGACGGTTCACATTTGAGTTAACTTTTAGTATGTTATAGAATGCCAAATGCTAAGCAACTTTTCAATTGGTCTTCAGTATTTATTTTTTATAGTTCAAATGTGGGGGTCACTGACCCCATCTAAAAACAAATGTTCTTTAAAGCTCCACATTTTTTGTTATCTGTACTTTTTATTACTCATCTTAATATTCATGCCCTCTACTAATTATAATCCAGTGTCTTATTCAAATCAATGCATGGTTGCTAGGGTAATTTGGACCCTAGCAACCAGTTTGCTGAAACGACAAACTGGAGAGCTGCTGAATAAAAACCATAAATTACAAAAAATAATGAGAACCAATTGCAAATTATCTTAGAATATCCCTCTCTACTACATACTAAAAGTTAATTCAAACGTGAACAACCCCTTTAACTTATTGGATGGGACACAACATGCTACACCAGCTCCCCCAAGGACAGGAGCTCCCAATTCCTACTGCAGTAAATGGAGCTGCCATACACATACTTGTACTGCGTTCAGGCATTTTTCCCTGTGACCTATGTTAAAGAGCAACTGAAGCGTGATGCATAAAGGTTATATTAACTCCTCTGTGGGTTGCAGAGATATTGGCCGGCTCTATGTCATCAGGGAGAGAAATTCTTCTGGTCCTGGTGTGTTCAAAGGGTTTGTTCACCTTTAAATTAACTGTTAGTATGATGCAGAGAGTGATATTCTGAGACAATATGCAATTAGTTTAAATTTTTTACTTGTGGTTTTTGAGTTATTTAGCTTTTTATTCAGCAGTTCTCCAGTTTGTAATTTCAGCAATCTAGTCGCTAGAGTCCAAATTACCCTAGCAACCATGAATTGATATGAATACAAGACTGGAATATGAATAGGAGAGGCCTGAATAGAAAGACCCATACACGGGCCTATAAGCTGCCGACTCGGTCTGTTGGCAGCTTTTTATTGGCCCGTGTATGGCCACCATTACAGAGCATTTGTTTTTTTGATGGGGTCGGTGACCTCTATTTCAAAGCTGGAAAGAGTTAGAAAAAGAAGGCAAATCATTCAAAAACTATAAAAAAAGAAAAAATTAAAGTTGCTTAGATTTAGGCATTCTATAACATACAAAAAGTTAACTTAAAGGTGAACCACCCCTTACATGCCCAGATTTCGTCAGGCATTTTGCCCAATTTCAACCATAATGTCTATGCCAGGTCATGGGCCCTTTCATTGGATCATCCTGTCGGATTGCAGATGGTCTGACATGTTTTCTGATGCAACGTGGCCAAGAAGTCAGCACTGGATCATGATCTTCCCAAGTTTGCTGCCCCCCTATGACAGTAGAGGAGCTTCTAGAACCTCTGTTCCTGTTTTATTTTCTCTTAAAGGAACAGTAACACAAAAAAAGTGTTTTAAAGTTATGACAATATAATGTACTGTTTCTCTGCACTGGTACAACTGGTGTGTTTGCTTTAGAAACACTACTATAGTTTATATTAACAATCTGATGTATAGCCATGGGGGAAGCCTTTCAAGCACAGGATACACAGTAGATAACAGATAAGTACTACTATAGTTTATATAAACAAGCTGCTGTGTAGCCATGGGGGCAGCCATTCAAGCACAGGATACACAGTAGATAACAGATAAGTACTACTATAGTTTATATAAACAAGCTGATGTGTAGCCATGGGGAAGCCTTTCAAGCACAGGATACACAGAAGATAACAGATAAGTACTACTATAGTTTATATAAACAAGCTGCTGTGTAGGCATGGGGGCAGCCATTCAAGCACAAGTTACACAGTAGATAACAGCTAAGTACTGCTATAGTTTATATAAACAAGCTGCTGTGTAGCCATGGGGGCAGCCATTCAAGCACAGGATACACAGTAGCTAACCGATAACTACTACTATAGTTTATATAAACAAGCTGCTGTTTAGCCATGGGGACAGCCATTCAAAGCACAGGTTACATAGCAGATAACAGATGCACTCTGTAGGATCCCATTGTATTATTTTTGCAGAAAGTGCAGAAAGGTCTGTGCCCTTTCTCCTGTTTTAGCTTGAATGACTGCCCCCATAACTACACAATAGCCTGTTATCCTAAACCAGGGGTCCCCAACCTTTTTTACCCATGAGCTACATTCAAATGTAAAAAGAGTTTGGGAGCAACACAAGCATGAAAAAATCCATTGCTGTGCCATATAAGGACCGTGATTGGCTATTTGGTAGCCCCTATGTGGACTGGCAGCCTACAGGAGGCCCTACTTGGCATTATACTTAGTTTTTATGCAATTAAAACTTGCCTCCAAGCCTGGAATTCAAAATTAATAACCGGCTTTAAAGACACTGAGAGCAACATCCAAGGGGTTGGAGAGCAACATGTTGCTCACGAGCTACTGGTTGGGGATCACTGTCCTAAACTATAGTAGTCTTTCTAAAGCAAACACATACATTTTGCCAATGCATAGCAACAGTACATTTTATTTTAATTTAAACATGCTTATTTTTTTTGGTGTTACAGCTCCTTTAAGCACTGGGACCTCCCGTACCTGTGTTTGATGTTGGTCCCTTCTCTGTGCTACAGCAACTTAATGTACACATAGACATAGCACTCAATAGAAAATATGCTGGTGTGACCTTTGTTACTCGTTGTTTGTTACTCCGTTGTTTAGCTCTTGATAACCGCAGCTCTCCACCCATTTACAGCTGCCATTGTCTCTTTTTCCAGTCCAGGTAAAACCAGAACAATAATTTGGTTGATTTGATTACAATGAGGAGGAATCAGATTGATTAAAGGAGAACTAATGAGAGTAAATTAATCTGAATGTATAAGAATTTTATTTTGCTTTAAAATTTTTCATTTAAAACCTGGCCCAGCCAGGAACCCAGCATATAACAATATAAATACATAAAAAAAAATTCAGGTGGGTGGTCACTTCAAATCACAGTAATATGAAATTTCCAAATCTCCTAGGTTGTATTGAATGATTCCCCCAATCTTATAACATCGATTGAGTAGCGCAAAATTGGTGTGAGTTACAGTCAGGGCCGCCATCAGGGGGGGACAGGGGGGACAAGCGTACCGGGCCCGGGCATGAAGGGGGGCCCGGCAGCGCTGCATTTTTTGAAGATCCGGGCCCCCCTTACGAGCGCCCGAGCCGTACGTCTTGCCTCTGTGCTGCCGAATGCGGAAGTGCCGAAAAGCCGAAGCCGATGCGCCGAAAAGACCCGAAGTCACGGAAAAAGCCGAAGTCACGAAGCGCCGAAAAGACCCGAAGTCACGAAAACAGCCGAAGCCGAAGTCCTGAAGCAGCGCAAAGACCCGAAGTCACGAAAACAGCCGAAGTCCTGAAGCGGTGAAAAGACCCGAAGTCACGAAAGGAGGTGAAGTTGAAGTACTGAAGCCGTGAGTTCAATTCTACTGAACACCAGTTTGTGTATTTTTTTTTTTTTTTAATCTCCTGGCCACCAATGTATTATTTTAATATTCTATAGGCCCCTGCCACCAATCTTTTTTTTAAAAACATGTTTTTTTGGGGCCCCAATTTTTTTTTTAACTCGTAAGGGGCCCCTGACGCCAATGTTTTTTTTTTAAATTTTTTTTGAGGCCCCAATTTGTTTTTAACTTGTAAGGGGGCCCCTGCCGCCAATGTTTTTTTTTTTTTTTCAAAAAAAAATTTTTTTTTTTCAAATTTTTTTTTGGGGCCCCAATTTGTTTTTAACTTATAAGGGGGCCCCTGCCGCCAATGTTTTTTTTTTTTTTTTCAAAAAAAAATTTTTTTTTTTCAAATTTTTTTTTGGGGCCCCAATTTGTTTTTAACTTATAAGGGGGCCCCTGCCGCCAATGTTTTTTTTTTTTTTTTCAAAAAAAATTTTTTTTTTTTCAAATTTTTTTTTGGGGCCCCAATTTGTTTTTAACTTATAAGGGGGCCCCTGCCGCCAATGTTTTTTTTTTTTTTTTAAAAAATTTTTTTTTTTTTAAATTTTTTTTTTGGGGCCCCAATTTGTTTTTAACTTATAAGGGGGCCCCTGCCACCAATGTTTGTTTATTTTTTAGTTTTTTTTACATTTTTTTTGTTGGGGCCCCAAGTTTTTTTTAACTTATAAGGGGGCCCCTGCCACCAATGTTTTTTTTAAAAAAAAAAAAATTTAATTTTTTTTTTTTTGGGGCCCCAATTTTTTATAAGGGGGCCCTGACCATCAATAGCTTTTTACAACTTGTGTGGGGGGGGTTACTTTTTTAGCGCTGATGTCTGTGTGGTCTTTTAACTGCGATGTGGAGTGGGCGGGAAAATGGGGTGGAGCTTGGTCGTCAGTGTGGGCGGGGCCCAGGGGGCCCCAATAATTTTGTTGTACGGGGCCCCGTGATTTCTAATGGCGGCCCTGGTTACAGTTCTCCAACTTGGGAGTGTTACGGTGCGAGTTATAGTTCTCTAATTTGATAATCAAATAAAAGGTAATTTGTCAGGCTTATTATGTGGAGATGTATGTAGCGAAGATTACAAAAGAGGTTAACTGGGGCGTTCACCACACCCCTCTCTTTCCAGCTACACATGCCCCCCCAATAGTGGACTGATCTCACCAGATCCTGCGTTCCGGTCCTTCCTCAGGGGTTCATTTGGGCATGGGCACTTGGTGACAGGTAGCTTTGCTCTGGATCCAGTAGTCTTTTCGTGATTTCTCCACTTTACAAGTAACTCTTTCCTAAAATCCAAGATGGCGTTCGATGTGTCTCAGTGCGTGCGTTCCACTGCGGAGCACAAAACTTGCTCACACCGGATCTCAGCAATTTACCAGTTTTCACGGTTTTATGGAGTCTTGCTGATTTTCATGATTTCACGATTTTGTGGTAAATTCTCCAAAAATTAAATTTTTAAACTTAGGAATGACACACCACCAAGATACTGCAACGCATTTCGCCTATACAAGGCTTTATCAAGCAATTGCGAAAAAGGAGAACTAACCCTATTTAAAGGGGCCCTGCAATGACTCCCCCCCCCCTCCCCAGCCACTTGGCATTACAGTAGTGGAAGCCCCGAGGGGATGTGAATCACCCAGACGTATTTCTGAGTATTTGATACAGTGGGTCGGTATCGGGGTGGATGGCCGGTGTCATATGAATTAATACTGTTTTGGGCTTCCTTTAAAGAGGTTGTTCGCCAGCAAAAGTTATTTTCAGATAGATCACCAGAAATTACTTTCTATTTTCTATGTGTGACTGTTTTTCTAATATTTTTCACCTTCTAAAACAGCTCTGGGGAGGGGCTCGCCGACCCCCTAAACTGTTCTAAATTTATATAGTTGATACATTTCTTATATTTGTCCCTGTTGAGCAGAATCTTTGGGTTTCATTACAGGCAGCTGTTAGAATTGATACAATAGTTGCTGATACTCCAGAGATGCTGAGAAATGTATCAACTAAATGTTGTAAAATTGTAACAGTTCAGAATCTGCACCTGAATTACTGAGCTGCCAGACTCAAACACCAGAGACACCAACGTTCAACTTTACACTTAGATTTTGAAAAAACGGTAAAAAAATAAAAATGGAAAGTATTTGAAAAAAGTCTTTATTTTTGGGGAACAATCGGAACTGAAAAAAGTATTTAGAAGGTGAACAACCCATTTAATGTATATAGTAAAGTTGGATACAATGAGATTGCTGGATTCGATTAATAAGGTTTTATAGGTTACTGCAGGAAAAGGGACTTGTTTACCCATAATCTGTTCATGTGAGTGAGAATGACTTACAGGCCCAGGCACAAAAATTTCAGCACCTGTTCTACGTGTTAGTGCTCAGTGTTCTTTGCCCTCTGGCACATTGGCTTCCCGGCAGGGTCCATCCCCGAGGAAGTCTCCTTGGTTACGTACCTCATCATTTGTTTTGACTAACTGTTAGGCTTTGTCTTGCTGGGGAAAATACACTTCTTGTTTTCTGCTTCCCTGTAAGAGTCCGGTCAAAGACAAATGTATGTGCATTAGTGATGTGCGGGCCGACCCGATACCCGCGGCTTCGGGTCAACCTAGCAGTGCTCCTCACAGGTTTTATAGTCTCGCGTCTGCTTCCCCCGCCCCTTTTGTGACGTCACCGGTGGGCGGCGCGGGTCTATAAAAAGACCCCCGGAAGTGGGTGTGGGCGGGCGTGGGTCGTAGAAGGTCGGGAAACCCTCACCCGCACATCACTAATGTGCATAGAATATTGTCTAGGAGGTATTCATGTGTGGCAATTTGAGATTTCGATTTAATATACTGTATAGTTTAGACATTCGGTCTATTAATGTGCGGGTCGAGAAAACATCGACCTGCACCTGCCCGCACCACCTTCCCCCCTCAATTTATAGATCCGCACACCTATTACATCACACAAGGGGCAGGCAAGTCTATAAAACAGGAAGTGTGAAGCCAGCAGTGTAAGGAGCAGCATGGCAGCGACCTGTGGCTTAACCTGCGGGAATAGGACCAGTCCGCACATCTCTAATTCAGTCCATTGCACTTGTCTCTGTGACAAATGCAATGGACTGAACGGGTTTAGCCCGAAACCCACAGGTTGGGCATGTGTGGCCCAAGAATCTCAGCCACATTCCTGGGTACAGGTGGGTGGCAAGTCAGAGCGTACAGGGCCCTTTCCCTTTGGTGACATACCCCCCTACTTTTCGGTGACACCACCATGGCAACCCCACCTATAAATGACATCATCAGAGTGAGCTGAGGTCGGTACTTGGGTCACAGACTTGGGTTCAGGTGGATAGCAGGTTCCTTTCCATTTGGTGACATATTTGCCACAACCCCCTCCTTGAGCTGATACCACCGTGTCAACACAAGCTATAAATGACATCAATGGAGTGGGCCAACTCAGGGGTAGTTCCAAGAACCTTAGCAACAGGCCTGGGTTCAGGTGAGTGACAGTTCAGACAGGGCTGGACCCTTTCCATTTGGTGACTTGCCACATCCCTCTCCCTTTCAGTGATGCCAACTCCACCTGTAAATTGCATCAGTGGAATGTGTTGGGTTGGGCCAAGAACTTTAGCCACAGGGCTGGGATCAGGTGGGTGGTAGGTCACACAGTGCCGGGCCATTCCATACAAGCTCATCTCAGTGCAGTGGGCTGGGTTAGTGCTTGGGCCAAGTAATTTAGCCTCAGGACTGGGTTCAGGTGGGTGGCAGTTCAGACAATGCAGGTCCCTTTTCTCCTTGGCATATACCACAACAACCCTGCCTATAAATGACATCTGAGGGCCCACTGCAAGTCGACAAGGATTATCCGTTTGGGTGTGGGTTGAAAACTCTGACCTGCCCATTGTAACTCCATTTGTTTGCCAGAAAGGAAGTCGTTACATGATAAGGAAATGATTAGGAAACTTATTCCTCCATGCAAAGAAAACATTGTCAGTAACTTGTCCAGCAGTAAAGCATTTTCCCCTGCCTGGTAAATCTTCCCTGTTCTATCTTGGATGCTGTGTCATCTCTTTTGCTCTTGTATTGGATATGCTCTTTTATGTAATCTGTATATGTGATGTCTGCACCCATTTATTGTACAGCACTGAGGATTGCGTTGGTGCATTATAAACGATGATGATAATATTGTCTGAGTTAAAGTTCATACTGTACAGAAGGTGGCTGTGTGCTTAACAGGGTGTGAGAGGCACTGTTACATGATATGATGTGACCACTGTTGGCACCAGTCATAATTAGAGCTGGGTTATTTAATTGGCACCTTCCAAGTAGATAATGAGCCCAGGGAGTACATGTTATCACTGTGTATCACAGTGCATGCTTTTATGGTGGATTGGCACAAGTGCCTTTAAATGATGAGTGCATATTAAAACTTGCTGATGATGTTTATAAAAACGTTGATGATAAATCCATACTTTAATAGCGTGACTTATTCGCCCTGTTCTTCTGCTCTAAAGCTGCAGTTTAACTATTGTGTGTATGATTGTTATTAGTTGTTATTGGTTCTTAGAGTGCCATACAGAAGCTTATTGGTTTTGGAGTGCCATAGAGAGACCTCAGGCTCCTTGAGTGCCATACAGAGGCTTCTGGTTCTTGGAGTGCCATACAGAGGCTTCTGGTTCTTGGAGTGCCATAAAGAGGTTTCTGGTTCTTGGAATGCCATAGAGAGGTTTCTGGTTCTTGGAATGCCATAGAGAGGTTTCTGGTTCTTGGAATGCCATAGAGAGGCTTCTGGTTCTTGGAGTGCCATAGAGAGGTTTCTTGTTATTGGAGTGCCATAGAGAGGCTTCTGGTTTTTGGAGTGCCATAGAGAGGCTTCTGGTTTTTGGAGTGCCATAGAGAGGCTTCTGGTTTTTGGAGTGCCATAGAGAGGCTTCTGGTTTTTGGAGTGCCATAGAGAGGCTTCTGGTTTTTGGAGTGCCATAGCGAGGCTTCTGGTTTTTGGAGTGCCATAGAGAGGCTTCTGGTTTTTGGAGTGCCATAGAGAGGCTTCTGGTTTTTGGAGTGCCATAGAGAGGCTTCTGGTTTTTGGAGTGCCATAGAGAGGCTTCTGGTTTTTGGAGTGCCATAGAGAGGCTTCTGGTTTTTGGAGTGCCATAGAGAGGCTTCTGGTTTTTGGAGTGCCATAGAGAGGCTTCTGGTTTTTGGAGTGCCATAGAGAGGCTTCTGGTTTTTGGAGTGCCATAGAGAGGCTTCTGGTTTTTGGAGTGCCATAGAGAGGCTTCTGGTTTTTGGAGTGCCATAGAGAGGCTTCTGGTTTTTGGAGTGCCATAGAGAGGCTTCTGGTTTTTGGAGTGCCATAGAGAGGCTTCTGGTTTTTGGAGTGCCATAGAGAGGCTTCTGGTTTTTGGAGTGCCATAGAGAGGCTTCTGGTTTTTGGAGTGCCATAGAGAGGCTTCTGGTTTTTGGAGTGCCATAGAGAGGCTTCTGGTTTTTGGAGTGCCATAGAGAGGCTTCTGGTTTTTGGAGTGCCATAGAGAGGCTTCTGGTTTTTGGAGTGCCATAGAGAGGCTTCTGGTTTTTGGAGTGCCATAGAGAGGCTTCTGGTTTTTGGAGTGCCATAGAGAGGCTTCTGGTTTTTGGAGTGCCATAGAGAGGCTTCTGGTTTTTGGAGTGCCATAGAGAGGCTTCTGGTTTTTGGAGTGCCATAGAGAGGCTTCTGGTTTTTGGAGTGCCATAGAGAGGCTTCTGGTTTTTGGAGTGCCATAGAGAGGCTTCTGGTTTTTGGAGTGCCATAGAGAGGCTTCTGGTTTTTGGAGTGCCATAGAGAGGCTTCTGGTTTTTGGAGTGCCATAGAGAGGCTTCTGGTTTTTGGAGTGCCATAGAGAGGCTTCTGGTTTTTGGAGTGCCATAGAGAGGCTTCTGGTTTTTGGAGTGCCATAGAGAGGCTTCTGGTTTTTGGAGTGCCATAGAGAGGCTTCTGGTTTTTGGAGTGCCATAGAGAGGCTTCTGGTTTTTGGAGTGCCATAGAGAGGCTTCTGGTTTTTGGAGTGCCATAGAGAGGCTTCTGGTTTTTGGAGTGCCATAGAGAGGCTTCTGGTTTTTGGAGTGCCATAGAGAGGCTTCTGGTTTTTGGAGTGCCATAGAGAGGCTTCTGGTTTTTGGAGTGCCATAGAGAGGCTTCTGGTTTTTGGAGTGCCATACAGAGGTTTCTGGTTCTTGGAGTGCCATAAAGAGGCTTCTGGTTTTTGGAGTGCCATACAGAAGGTTATTGGTTTTGGAGTGCAATAGAGAGGCCTCGGGCTCCTCGAGTGCCATACAGAGGCTTCTGGTTCTTGGAGTGCCTTAAAGAGGTTTCCGGTTCTTGGAGTGCCATAAAGAGGTTTCCGGTTCTTGGAGTGCCATAGAGAGGATTTCCGGTTCTTGGAGTGCCATAGAGAGGCTTCTGGTTTTTGGAGTGCCATAGAGAGGCTTCTGGTTCTTGGAGTACCATAGAGAAGCTTCTGGTTTTTGGAGTGCCATAGAGAGAGGCTTCTGGTTCTTGGAGTGCCATAGAGAGAGGCTTCTGGTTCTTGGAGTGCCATAGAGAGGCTTCTGGTTTTTGGAGTGCCATAGAGAGGCCTCGGGCTCCTCGAGTGCCATACAGAGGTTTCTGGTTCTTGGAGTGCCATAAAGAGGCTTCTGGTTTTTGGAGTGCCATACAGAAGGTTATTGGTTTTGGAGTGCAATAGAGAGGCCTCGGGCTCCTCGAGTGCCATACAGAGGCTTCTGGTTCTTGGAGTGCCTTAAAGAGGTTTCCGGTTCTTGGAGTGCCATAAAGAGGTTTCCGGTTCTTGGAGTGCCATAGAGAGGATTTCTGGTTCTTGGAGTGCCATAGAGAGGCTTCTGGTTTTTGGAGTGCCATAGAGAGGCTTCTGGTTCTTGGAGTACCATAGAGAAGCTTCTGGTTTTTGGAGTGCCATAGAGAGGCTTCTGGTTTTTGGAGTGCCATAGAGAGGCTTCTGGTTTTTGGAGTGCCATAGAGAGGCTTCTGGTTTTTGGAGTGCCATAGAGAGGCTTCTGGTTTTTGGAGTGCCATAGAGAGGCTTCTGGTTTTTGGAGTGCCATAGAGAGGCTTCTGGTTTTTGGAGTGCCATAGAGAGGCTTCTGGTTTTTGGAGTGCCATAGAGAGGCTTCTGGTTTTTGGAGTGCCATAGAGAGGCTTCTGGTTTTTGGAGTGCCATAGAGAGGCTTCTGGTTTTTGGAGTGCCATAGAGAGGCTTCTGGTTTTTGGAGTGCCATAGAGAGGTTTCTGGTTTTTGGAGTGCCATAGAGAGGCTTCTGGTTTTTAGAGTGCCATAGAGAGGCTTCTGGTTTTTAGAGTGCCATAGAGAGGCTTCTGGTTTTTAGAGTGCCGTAGAGAGGCTTCTGGTTTTTAGAGTGCCATAGAGAGGCTTCTGGTTTTTGGAGTGCCATAGAGAGGCTTCTGGTTTTTGGAGTGCCATAGAGAGGCTTCTGGTTTTTGGAGTGCCATAGAGAGGCTTCTGGTTTTTGGAGTGCCATAGAGAGGCCTCGGGCTCCTCGAGTGCCATACAGAGGTTTCTGGTTCTTGGAGTGCCATAAAGAGGCTTCTGGTTTTTGGAGTGCCATACAGAAGGTTATTGGTTTTGGAGTGCAATAGAGAGGCCTCGGGCTCCTCGAGTGCCATACAGAGGCTTCTGGTTCTTGGAGTGCCTTAAAGAGGTTTCCGGTTCTTGGAGTGCCATAAAGAGGTTTCCGGTTCTTGGAGCGCCATAGAGAGGATTTCCGGTTCTTGGAGTGCCATAGAGAGGCTTCTGGTTTTTGGAGTGCCATAGAGAGGCTTCTGGTTCTTGGAGTACCATAGAGAAGCTTCTGGTTTTTGGAGTGCCATAGAGAGAGGCTTCTGGTTCTTGGAGTGCCATAGAGAGAGGCTTCTGGTTCTTGGAGTGCCATAGAGAGGCTTCTGGTTTTTGGAGTGCCATAGAGAGGCCTCGGGCTCCTCGAGTGCCATACAGAGGTTTCTGGTTCTTGGAGTGCCATAAAGAGGCTTCTGGTTTTTGGAGTGCCATACAGAAGGTTATTGGTTTTGGAGTGCAATAGAGAGGCCTCGGGCTCCTCGAGTGCCATACAGAGGCTTCTGGTTCTTGGAGTGCCTTAAAGAGGTTTCCGGTTCTTGGAGTGCCATAAAGAGGTTTCCGGTTCTTGGAGTGCCATAGAGAGGATTTCTGGTTCTTGGAGTGCCATAGAGAGGCTTCTGGTTTTTGGAGTGCCATAGAGAGGCTTCTGGTTCTTGGAGTACCATAGAGAAGCTTCTGGTTTTTGGAGTGCCATAGAGAGAGGCTTCTGATTCTTGGAGTGCCATAAAGAGAGGCTTCTGGTTCTTGGAGTGCTGCAGAGAGGCTTCTGGTTCTTGAAGTGCCATAGAGAGGCCTAGGGCTCCTCGTGTGCCATAGAGAAGCCTATGATTACTAGAATAGTGATAGAAAGGTTCTTGGCAACTTTTTCAATTGATCTTTTTTTTTATATAGTTTTTGAATTATATTCCTCTTTTTATCTTCTAGTCTCTCATTTATGCCACTGCATCGTTGCTATCGTTAACTGGACCCTAGTAACCAGGCTGCTGAAATTCCAGACTGGAGAGTTGCCAAACAAAAAATTAAATAACTCCCAGACCATAAATTATATAAAAAAATAAATACTGCATTGTGGTTGGAAAAAGATGGAGGTTGTGCTTGAAATTGCATTTTGTTCAAGGCACATAAAAGACGTCATGGCAGCAAATGTGTGGGCTTGAACCCAAATGATATGTGGGGAGCAAAAAAAAAAGTAAAAATAGTTGAATGGTTGCTTGCAGGGTGATATGTTTATTATATCCAAACTGGAAATTTATTATACATCTTATTTATCAGGTCACCTGCTGGGTTGGTGAAAACACCTTGCCCTACAGGTAAGTCGTGTGCATGAAGCGGCATATTTTGTTTTTTGGGGAAGGGAATGCTTCATATTTCAAATAACATACCATCAGGCAGTTCACTGTGCTGCTTGGATTCCCTCTCAGTGAACTTTCTTGCCTTTTCTGTCCATACACTTATTGGTTTGTTTTCTGGTTATACATAGGGAAGGGATGCACTGAATCAAGGATTCGGTTTGGGATTCGGGCCAAGATTCTGCCTTTTTCAGCAAGATTCAGATTTGGACAAATCCAAGTGCCTGGCCGAACCGAATCCAAAAAAATCTTGACTTTTTGTCACACAAACAAGGAAGTCAAATTTTTTTTACTCTCTTTTCCCCCTCGTTTCCATATTTAATCATGCAAATTAGGGTTGAGATTCTGTTCGATGTTTGGCCAAATCTTTCACAAAGGATTTGGCTGAATCCTAAAATAGTAGATTCAGTGTCTCCCTAGTTATACAGCAATAACTTTGCACTCATGGCCAATTTAAGGAGATTATATATTACGGATCGAGTTGTCTTTTCCACGAAAATTCAAGTTTTCAAGGTGATTTTTTTTCAAAAGTCAAATTGTTGGGTTAAAAAAAACTTGATTTTTTGAGGTTTTTTTTTTGGAAAAAAATAAAAATTTTCGAGATTTATTATACCCGACCCTAGAATTTGCTAGAATCCAAACATGCTCCATCTAAAACCTGTGGAGGTCATGTAGGAGTCAATGGCAGAGGTCCCTTGAGCCATTTGAAGATGATTGTAGCCTTCATGATGTTATTCGGGATTCCGTTATCTAGAAAGCTCCAAATTTCAGAAAGGCCATCTTCATTCTAATCAAATAATTCAAATGTTTAAAAATGATTTCCTTTTTCTCCATAGTAATTAAACGGTACCTTGTACAGGTATGGGACCTGTTATCCAGAATGTTTGGGGGCCTGGGGTTTTCCGGATAATGGATCTTTCTGTAATTTGGATCTTAACACCTTAAATCTACTAGAAAATCATGAATCATAAATAAACCCAATAGGCTGGTTTTGCTTCCAGTAAGGATTAATTATTTTAGTTGGGATCAAGTGCAAGCTACTGTTTTATTATTACAGAGAAAAAGGAAATCATTTTAAAACCTTTGGATTATTTGGATAAAATGGAGCCTATGGGAGACTGCCTTCCTGTAATTAATAACTTTCTGTATAACGGGTTTCCAGATAACAGATCCTATACCTGTACTTAATCCCAACTAAGATCTATTTAATCTTAATTGGGTGCAAAATAATCGTATTGGGTTTAACTAAAGTTAAAATGATTTTCAAGTAGACTAAAGGTATGGAGATCCAAATTACAGAAAGACCCCCTATCCGGACTACCCCAGGTCCCAAGCATCCTGTATAACAGAAGGCCATACCTGAATTGTTATAGAGAGTGAGAAAAAATTGCATCTTCTGTGTTCCCTCCAATTCTCTTCCCTTGCATACTGGGTTAAATCATTTGTTGCTTGTGTCATTCTGAATTACTGCCCATTTATGTTTCCAAATTAGTTATGTGTAAAATTTATATTACGTTTCTTTTGGCAGCGTCACCTGTATTGGCCTGAAATAAGTTTTCTCTACAGTCTTGTAGCATATCACAGTAGCTGGTGTGTCTTGCGCAAGCCGGAATATGTTTCACAGATCCCTGCTGATTATATTATTATATTAACTCTTTTTAACCAGAAACCTGGTTACGTGCCCAGTAGGCAGCCTCTCCTTTTTATAAGGTTCTTATCCTGCCCTCTATATCTGCCCTCTCATCTACTATTACTCAAAACCAGTCCTACCTCTCTTACTGCCCTGTTGGGGCTTGTCTGTATGTAGCACAATTAGTATTCATGGAAATCTGATTCTGCAGTTTCCCCCACATGTAGAAATTGTACCCCAAAGCAAACGAGTCAGAGTTTGTATATTTCTGACTATTGTTTGACTCCCCTGTGACTTCTAATATCCTCAATGTCTTTGGGAGGGGTACATTATCCATTATAATACATGAGTAACACACATAGTTCCCTGTATAACACAGCCTGCAACCTTGTGCCTTTATATGGTCACAGAACCCATCAGCGACTTCTAATATCCTTATCATTTACAGTAGGGGGTACATTATCCCTTATAATACATGAGTGATACTCAGAGTTCCCTGTATAACTCAGCCTGCAACCTTGTGCCTTTATATGGTCACAGAACCCATCAGTGATTTCTTATATCCTTATCATTTACAGTAGGGGGTACATTTTCCCTTATAATACATGAGTGATACTCAGAGTTCCCTGTATAACTCAACCTGCAGTCTTGTGCCTTTATATGGTCACAGAACCCCTCAGTGACTTCTAATATCCTTATAATGGATAATGTACCCCCTACTGTAAATGATAAGGATATTAGAAGTCACTGAGGAGTTCTGTGACCATATAAAGGCACAAGACTGCAGGCTGAGTTATACAGGGAACTCTGAGTATCACTTGTGTATTATAAGGGATAATGTACCCCCTACTGTAAATGATAATACACGAGTTATACTCAGAGTTCCCGGTGTAACTCAGCCTGCAGCCTTGTGCCTTTATATGGTCACAGAACCCCACAGTGACTTCTAATATCCTTATCATTTACAGTAGGGGGTACATTATCCCTTATACATGAGTGATACTCAGAGTTCCCTGTATAACTCAGCCTGCAGCCTTGTGCCTTTATATGGTAACAGAACCCCACAGTGACTTCTAATATCCTTATCATTTACAGTAGGGGGTACATTATCCCTTATAATACATGGGTTTCCAGTATAACTCAGCCTTTTGCCTATGTATGTACCTTATGTTGCAGAGAAGAATAGAAAATTTGCCAGAATCCTCCTCTTTTCTAGTTCACTGTTTATCATGTAAGTATTTAGGTCAGTGAAAGACATTCATAGAACAGGTTTAGTAGCTGCAAGGTAGGATTATATTGGCCTTAAATATAAAGTACAAGTTGTTTTGGGTTTGTTCCATTGTCGCTGCCTGTACTTATCTGCCTTAGGCCGGGAGATGCCATTGTCTTGTTGGATGACGAAGGGGGGGGCGTGTATAGAATTGTGGGAGCGATCCAAGGCTAATTATAGTCAAAGTATAAAGGCAGTGATACTGATCTAGCCTAAAAAAGGTGTGATCCTTGCATATTCCATGGTCCTGTGTTCCACCCGCAGCCTAGAGTGAAAGTATTCATATGAAATCTTATCTATAAGAAAAATTCCAAGCTCTTTGTTGAAGCTCACCACAAAACTAAAATAAGTAGAACATATCTCACTGCACCCGTTGGCTGGTCTTGTCCCGTGTATTGATCTGTGTGTTACCAAGAATTATTATTAACATGTATTTATAGAGGTATGTATCAAACAGAAACTTTGAGGCTAAGGCACTGACGCAATGGCTGTGGATTTTAGGTAGTGTGGCACATACAGGACACCATAGACTTCCCAGATGTTCTTGATATATCTCCAGGAATCTCACGCACAGCCTTAGTTTTCCAGTGGCCTGCAGGGAGTTGCTGGGGGTGCTGGTTGCCTTGATGCGGTTACCCAGACATTTTAGATCTTTGCCAGAAAGAAGCAGTCAAAAACTGCAACCCCCTTAGAAGAATAACTTCCTATTTCTATTTCAGATGTTGTCTATACCTCTGAATTCTTCTCCCAGATTCCACAGCAGCTCTCCTTTTACAACTGGTACGGGAATGCGCGCTTATTTCAATTCCGGGTGCCCCCGGACACCGCTCTTCTCCGATGGCTGCTACAGGCTTCCCGGGACAAAACTCAATGCGAGGATGCAGAAATTACAGTGTAAGCGTCTTTTATTATATTATTGCTGTTGTCCCAGTTTAAAAGCGATGTTGTGTTTGGCTAGAGACTGTTCTGCCAGTCCTCCTGGTGAGGCTAGCTCTGTAACATGGTGTGCTTTTGATGCACAGGTTAGACCTGAGAGGGAATAAATGCCTTGAGAACCCCTGCCCCCACCAGGATAAAACTTAAGGGGTGGATCCTGCAAAATTATGCCAAGGAATACCTACACTGGCACAGTTTTATGGGATCTCTCTGTACAGACTATGAGCAAACTTAGAGGACTGTTCCTGCTGAATTGTGCTTAGTACAGGGGAATACCTATGCTGCCATAGTTTTATGGGATCTCTCTGTACAGACTATGAGCAAACTTAGGGGCTGTTCCTGCAGAATTGTGCTTAGTACAGGGAATACCTATGCTGCCATAGTTTTATGGTATCTCTCTGTACAGACTATGAACAAACTTAGGGGGCTGTTCCTGCAGAATTGTGCTTAGTACAGGGGAATACCTATGCTGCCATAGTTTTATGATATCTCTCTGTACAGACTATGAGCAAATTTAGGAGCTGTTCCTGCAGAATTGTGCTTAGTACAGGGGAATACCTACACTGCCATAGTTTTATGGGATCTCTCTGTACAGACTTTGAGCAAACTTTGGGGCTGTTCCTGCAGAATTGTGCTTAGTAATGGGGAATACCTATGCTGCCATAGTTTTATAGTATCTCTCTATACTGGCTATGAGCAAACTCCGATTGTGGTTCCTGCTATAGAGTTATGTTAGTCCATGCCCACTTTCTGGCATCTTATCTTGGGTTATAACACAATGGGAGGGCTGTAGGAGATGATAATGAAGGCCAGTCTATAGCATTTAGTGATGCTGTTCTTACAGACACATCTAGAGCCATAATTAAGTGGATTTTGCCTGCGCAACTCATAGACATTAAATGTGACAGAGCAGTTCTTTACAATCTTTGTGTCCTTTCTACTTTGCAGACATTTCCGTCATGGAGCCCCACCAGTGATTAACCCTCTGGGCACGGCCTTTTCCCCTGCCACTCGCGTCCCTTATTCTTTCAACATGACGCTGACGTTTACAAAGTCGCTGAACAATAACACCTTCCTGAATATCACCAACCCTCAGCCGGGGGACTGGTATATCATGGCCCACCTGCCCAAAGACCCAGAAAAAATCCAAATCCAGGTAAGTGGCTAGTTGTGGATTTCCCTTGAAAGGGGAACTAAAGCCTAACTAAAGAAGTAGCTATAAATGTTGTACATTATGTTTTGTGCTTCTGTACCAGCCCAAGGCAACCACAGCCCTTTAGCAGTAAAGATCTATGTCTCCAAAGATGCCCCAGTAGCTCCCCATCTTCTTTTCTGCTGATTCACTGCACATGCTCTGTGCTGCTGTCACTTACTGAGCTTAGGGACCCACTCACAATATACAGTACACATAGAATAGAAATGTCACAATATAAGGCTGATTGGTAATTAATACAGATAATTACTACATGGCAGCACAGAAACCAGTGCAATTAGCATCAGAATTTAATAATCAGCAAACCTGTAGCATCAGCTTATATTACAGGGGAAGCTCATTTTCTGCTGGATAATTAGTGACGAGCCCTAAGCTTAGCTTCTCAACAGCCAATCAGAGCCCACTGAGCATGTGAGTGTCACAGACACTTTCCAAGATGGTGACCCCCTGTGACAAGTTTGAAGTCCTGGATCATTGCTGCTATTGACAAGCTGAAACTTTAGGCTGGTGCATTAAGTTCAGTATATAAAATATGGCATTTTTATTCATATTTATTTTTAGGGTTTAGTTTTCCTTTAAAGGGGCCATTGCTGCATTTCTGTGCTCAGTTCAAGGGTTCTGTTGTTTCTGGAGGTGGAGATTGTTGGAAAGTCACCTGTAATCCTCCCATACCTTTGTGCTGCAAATGCAATGATCAACATTTGGACATCGAGTGACGTTTTTGGTGTGGCCGTATCTCCCTGGCACCCTTGCGGTTATTTGTTTTTACATGTGTATTTACCCTGGTTTAAAGGACAAATGAATTGTCTTCTCTCTCTGTGAGCTGCATTGAAGCTTTATTACCCAAAGTATTCCTGAGACATGAAATAAGAATGCATTGTTTAAATGTAAACAAAAAATCAATGTTGTGCTAAACGTTTCCCTGGTTCTCCGGGGAAGTAAAACATAAACAGACATGACACCGTGGTTTGGTCGCTCCCACTCTCAGACATTATCTAGGTGGGGGGCAGTTTGTTTTTTAGAACAGTGTAGGCAGTGTTTCTTTATTAAATAATTGGCTTGAGGGAGGCAAAATAACCCCCAGTATTATTGCTTTTTTTCACCCAACCAACAACAAGCACGTTTATCAGAGGTCCAGTTTCAATTTCATGTGAGTTTTTAAAAACTCCCCGAAACTCTCATCATTTTGATCGAAATTTATTAAAAAAAAAATCCAATTTAAAATCAACCTGAAAACTCGAATCGAATTTGATTTAAAATTCAAAAAACTCGATTTGAGTTTTTTCTCCGAAATGTCCAGGTGGCTGCAAACAACTCCAAATTGATCCCTGGACCTCTCCCATTGACTTAAAGGGGTGGTTCACACATTTAGTATGTTATAGAATGGCCAATTCTAAGCAACTTTTCAATTGGTTAAAACGATTTATTTCTTCTAGTTTATTAATTATTTGCCTTTTTCTCCTGACTCTTTGTAGCTTTCAAAAGGGGGTCACTGACCCCATCTAAAAACAAATGCTCTGTTCTGCCCTGTTTATTGTTGTTGCTTCTTTTTATCACTTATCTTTCTATTCCGACCCTCCCCTATTAATATTTCATATTCTCATTCAAATCAGTGTATGGTTGCTAAGATAATTTGGACCCAAGCAACCAGATTTCTGACATTGCAAACTGGAGAGCTGCTGAATAAAAAACGAAATAACTTAAAAACCACAAATAATGAAAACCAATTGCAAATTGTCTCAGAATATTGCTCCCTACATCATACTTTACTCAAAGGTGAACAATCCATTTAAACAGCAATTCGGCAGGTGTTAGGTTGCGAATAGTCGAATTTGAATTCTTTAAGGGCCAGTATAATAAATCTCAAAATAAAATTAGATTTTTTTAAAAAAAACCTCAGATCAAAGTTGAATTTGACAGTTTTGACCATAAAAAAAATCTGAAAATTCGAATTTCGAATTAGAATTTTCAATTCGACCCTTGATTAATCTGCTCCTAAGTGTTAGGTAGTTTTCATAACTTGACTGCCCTCACAGTAAAGGAACCAAACCTATGCTGATGATGCAATCTCCTTTCCTCCAGTCTCAGATGATTTACTTTTCTCACATTCAATTAAATGTTCCTTTATAACCATTTGATAATTAATCGTGTCTAATACCCAAGAGCCTATTCAGTGATGTTTAAAATATGGGTGCCCACAGGAAGGCGTGGCATTACTATTTATGTAGTATATGAAAGAGCTGTTAGAACAATCCTAGGCGTAGTTGAATTACTGAGCAGGTAATTGAAGTGTCACACTGGACTACTTCCAGGAAGCTGTGCAATGATGAAGGGCGTGGTTTCCCGATGAGGATCATTTAAGTTTCGGATGCCCTTACAGTATCATTTGGGACTTATATGGTTGATGGGTGATTTTGGGCAATCTGCACGTAGGAACCGAGTGGAGCAATTTGAGGGCTACAGTTGTAAACCATATTGTTTGAAGGGTAAGAGTATAGAGGCCAATTCTTGGTTTCTTATATGAGACTCAATTGCAGCTTCCTCATCAGGGTCGGACTGGCCTGTTGGGACACTGGGAGAAATACTGGTAGACCCCACTGCACCTGGCCACTGTCCACTCATAATTGCAGGGTGAGGGGAGCTGTTTTCGGGTGTAGCCTGATACCCGCGGGATCTTGCACTGCTGGCTTCTGATTTTATAGGTATGCACCCTCCCCTTTTGTGACTAATTGGCGGGTCAGCGTGGGCCTATAAATAGAGGGGAGGAGCTAGGTGAGGGCGGGCTCAGTCGAGTCAGTTGCGGTTTGAGCTTTTTTCAACCCACACATGATATCGACGGCACTGGCCAGAAGTATTCTGGGGGTGGGGGGCCCTTGTGCTGAGGTTTCTAGTTGGCTCAATGAATATATATAAGAAAATGTTCAGTGTCAATGCAATAAGCAGTAATGGTGGGGTTAACTTACCCAAACAAGTCGCGGATCCAGGTGCACTAGCCCCAAACCGTCAGCTCAGGAAGGCAATATGGCAAATAGTAAATAGTGATGGGCTGGCACAAACCGGATGACACTCCAAAAATAGATAAAAACATCACAGCAAAGGCCTTACGCGTTTCGCGCCATAGGGGCACTTAGTCATAGGCTAAATGAAAACTTAAAAACAAAACCAAAAAAGAACCAATCAGTCGCATGTATCTAACTGCCAATCCAAATTTTTTTATTCAAATATGACTGTGTGATAAGTGTTCATTTAGCCTATGACTAAGTGCCCCTATGGCACGAAACGCGTAAGGCCTGTGCTGTGATTTTTTTTTTTTTGGATTGTGATCCGGTTTATGCCAGACCATCACTATTTACTATTCTAGTTGGTTCACATACCCCAGACCGACATTGTTTCTCATAATGAAAGTCACTTGGATCTGGATCCACCAGAGAAATCAACATTATTTAGTGATTCCTCATGCCAGCCACTTCTCAAACAGGCTTTACTTCATTTTAGGGCAGACAACTGCCTTTTTCACATTCTCACGCTCACTGGTTTTGCTAAATTTGGGAAAGTTTCAGAGTCAGAAATTGTTGCTAAATTTAGGGAAATCTGCTTTGGATGGAGATGTTTGTATGACTGGCTCGTGCTCGTTCTTATTTTTTTATGCAGCCGCCAACTCTTGTTTGGTAGGGTCAATGTTTAAAGCAGCCTGAGATTTGAGGAGGTCTGCCCAGAATCAATGTCAGCCGAGTAGCTTACGTCAAAGGCAATGTAAACCCCCTAAGCAAATTCATGTAAAATTCAGATTTTCTAAGCACTTTCCATTTTTCTTATATGCTTTTCAAGATATTAGCAGTTTTTACACTGCTGACATAAAGGTTTGGAATCTATAGCGCCACCTGCTGTTCATTTCAGCTGACTGGACACAATAAGGTAGACAATCGTGTTAATAAGGAAAGTCTTGTGATGTTGCTCCGATTAAGACTGACCAGAGACCTATGACTTTCCTCTGCTCACTAACTTCATTTTTAAGGGTCATCTGAGCACCACTGACCACATCCATGTATATATTGCAGCCAGCTGCTGCCTAATCTGTACACAGGCAGATTTTTCTTTTTTTTTATACTTAAAGGGATACTGTCATGGGAAAAAAATGCATCAGTTAATAGTGCTGTTCCAGCAGAATTCTGCACTGAAATCCATTTTTCAAAAGAGCAAACAGATTTTGTTATATTTAATTTTGAAATCTGACATGGGGCTAGAAATATTGTCAGTTTCCCAGCTGCCCCCAGTCACGTGACCTGTGCTCTGATAAACTCGCTCTTTACTCCTGTACTGCAAGTTGGAGTGATATCACCCCTCCCTTTCCCCCAGCAGCCTAATAACAGAACAATAGGAAGGTAACCAGATAACAGCTCCCTAACACAAGATAACAGCTCCCTGGCAGATCTAAGAACAGCACTCCATAGTAAAAGCCAAGTCCTACTGAGACTGATTCAGTTACATTGAGTAGGAGAAACAATTGCCTGCCAGAAAGCAGTTCCATCCTAAAGTGCAGGCACAAGTCACATGCCTGGGGCAGCTGGGAAACTGACAATATGTCTAGCCCCATGTCAGATTTCAAAATTAAATATAAAAAAATCTGTTTGCTCTTTTGAGAAATGGGTGGGTGCAACTGAGCTCAGACAGAAACAAGACTGTGTGTACTGATGCTTTTTCTTTAATGCTTATTCTCTAAGGGGCAGATTTATCAAGGGTCGTATTGAAAATTGAAATTCGAAATTCGATTTTCAACATTTTTTATGGTCAAAACTGTCAAATTCAACTAGGGAGTTAATTAAATTAGATTCGAGTTTATAAAAAAATTTGAATTTGATTTTCGAGATTTATCATACTCTGGCCCTTTAAGAACTCAAATTCGACTATTCGCCACCTCAAACCTGCTGAATTGCTGTTTAAGTCAATGGGAGAAGTCCAGGGATCAATTTTGAGTTGTTTGTAGTCTTCCTGACATTTTTTGGAGAAAAAACTTTAAATTAGAATCAAATTCGATTCGGGTTTTTGGGTCCATTCTATTTATTCGAGTTTTAAAACATTGATTTTATTAATAAATTTAGATTGGTCGATTTTGACTTCATGGGAGTTTGTGGGAGGACAAGGGGACACTAGTGCTATTACCACCCTGACAACCATTATGGTTTATTAGTGTGCTTCCTCAACCTAACATTGTTGTACTTCATATAACCCCTGCTGTGTACCAGTAATGCACCGAAAATTACTGACTCATCGTTACATAGTAAATTAGGTTGAAAAAAAGACACCTGTCCATCAAGTTCAACCTTTTATGTCTGTATATAACCTGGCTAACTGCTAGTTGATCTCCTGCTGGGTTTAGCCAATTGGAGCAGGCAAAATCTGTCAGTGACTGCCAGCAGGAGTGTGCTGGTTACAGCCAGGAAATACATGTTAGATTGAGGAGCTCACAAATCTATTAATATATTTATTATAAAATTGATATTGATGGTTCCCCTTCAAGCAGCTGATGTGAAGCCGATTTTATCTGCTGTCCCACTAAGAGCCGATGCCATACAATGGGGTATTTGTGGCTGCTGATTGTTTGTGTGTGGGGGGGGATTATTAGGGTGCTGGGAGAGAGAGAAGGAATAAAGAGCTGCTTATGGTGCGTAGGAGCTTCAGCATTCTTCTCCTGAATTCCTTTATTACTTGCCTTTTTTCCTGCCGAAAGAATGTTGTTATTGTCAATTGTACGTAGCAGCTGTTGTAAAACAACCGTCACTTCCTTCTGTCCAAACAAAGGGAAAGTAATAGGAAAGGGAAAGCTTAGCTGACTGAACTTTTACAATTCACTTTATTTATAAAAGCAGTATATCCACGCACTGTGTTCACTGGTGAACCTTTTACACAGCAAGCCTGGGGGAAAGTGCATTCCACCTCCACCTGCTGCCTCCACCCATCTCTACTCCCATCTCTACACCCATCTCTACACCCATCTCTACTCACATCTCTACTCCCATCTCTACTCCCATCTCTACACCCATCTCTACTCCCATCTCTACACCCATCTCTACACCCATCTCTACACCCATCTCTACTTCCATCTCTACACCCATCTCTACACCCATCTCTACACCCATCTCTACACCCATCTCTACACCCATCTCTACACCCATTTTTACACCCATTTCTACTCCCATCTCTACTCACATCTCTACACCCATCTCTACACCCATCTCTACACCCATCTCTACACCCATCTCTACACCCATCTCTACACCCATTTCTACTCCCATCTCTACATCAATCTCTACTCCCATCTCTACACCCATCTCTACAGCAATTTCTACATCACTCTCTACTCCCATCTCTACATCAATCTCTACACCCATCTCTACATCAATCTCTACTCCCATCTCTACACTCATGCCTCCAGCATCTGCCTCTAACCCCCACCCCCCCAAAGTGCTCTTGCAGGTTCATCATGGATGGGGCCCCCCAAATTTGTTTCTGCAGGGAGGCAGAACTGACTGTAACCCCTATAATTTATAATAAGGTTGCGGCTACAGGTATGGGATCCTTTATATGGAAACCTGTTAACCAGAAATCTCCAAATTACAGGATGGCTGTCTCCCAAAGACTTTTTAATCAAATAACTCAAATGTTTAAAAATGGATTTCCTTTTTCCCTGTAATAATAAATTAGTAGCTTGTAGTTGATACCAATTAAAGGAGAAGGAAAGGCTAAAATTAAGTAAGCTTTAGTAGAAAGATCTATATAAATACACCAGTAAACCCTCAAAGTAATGCTGCTCTGAGTCCTCTGTCAAAAGAAACACAACATTTCTTTCCTTCTATTGTGTACTCATGGGCTTCTGTATCAGACTTCCTGTTTTCAGCTTAAACCTCCAGGGCTAGGGCTTGAGCATGCTCAGTTTGCTACTCCTCCCCTCCATACTGTAATCTGAGCCCAGAGCTATAAGTGAGCAGGGGGGGACTCAGGTGGGAAGTGATGTCACACCTAACTAATATGGCAGCTGCTATCCTAAACAAACAGAGAGAGTTTCTAGAGCTTTTTACTCAGGTATGATAAAGCATTCTGCAAATAAATATAGTCTTATAGCTTGCACTATTGTGGCTAATCTATTGGCAATAAACTGCGTCAGTAGCTTTCCTTCTCCTTTAAGATATAAGGAATCCTTATTGGAAACAAAACAATCCTATTGGGTTTATTTGAATCTAAATTATTTTTAAGTAAACTTAAGGTATGGAGATCCAAATTACAAAAAGATCCCTTATCCAGAATATCCCGGGTCTCAAGCATTCTGGATTACAGGTCCCATACCTGTATATGAAAGCGCTGTCATAATGTTTGCCCTTCTACTGCTGTTCTGGACACCCGAGAAAATAATCAGCAACCACCCCAACTTTTCCCCAGCTGGCACAAGATGCCCCAGCAGTGCACCAAATTTTGGAGCCCCCTTTCACGAATATTGTTTCCCACAAGCAAATAAACATAACAGCAGGGTAGCAGGCAGAAGCGATGGTCCCGGTCCTTTCTAGTTCCCCCCATGGTCCCAGTGCTTATGCCACTGACCCCCAGGTCTAATTATTTAGCAGCATCCAGTGATCTGGGAGATCTCCACCCAAGAACTGTTTTTGCCTAATGAAAGAAAATCTCATTTGAAGCAGCTTTTCCGCTTACCTTCATTGTACATTCTCAGCGGCTTTAAAGTTATCTGTAAAATTAAAAGCTATTGAAGCAGTGGCTGTTTATAGCTTCTGCACCCTTGGTTCCGACTCCTGAATAAAAGTAAGAAGAAGCCAACTGATGAACAGGCCTGGAGTAGATCTGACTTTAGCAACATTGTTTCAAGAATCAGAGCCAAAAAGGGATAGAGAAATGGCACTTTCAGTAACGATTACGTTGACCAGCCAGGTATTGGGCCAAAGGGATGGATATTGGCATTCATGAAAATGGGCGGATAAAACTGCATATCTGCTGTGGCTCCTTCTCTGTGGATGGCCACAAGCAGGGTCGAATGGGGGGGTGGTCAGGGCCCACCAGGGTTGCCACGTCAGGGCCTCCGCAACCCCCAAGGGCCCCCCTCCCCAGTCGCAGGCCCCTCTCGCGGCACATACCTACGCCGGGCTCGTTTGTGGGCGGCAAGAGTTGGACTGGGCAGGGCAAGAGGCGGATCGGGCAAGCAAGATACAGAGCGACGGGGCAACCAGGCGGAGCCACCAGGTGGAGGTCAGGAGCAGAGGAAGAGGAGGTCACTATGTGGAACGGGTCTGGGTCGGCAGGCCCCACGAGGGCTGGGGCCCACTGGGTTTTTTCCCGGTGTTCCGCCGGCCCAGTCTGATGCTGGCCACAAGAAGATAGTAAAGAAGAAGAGGTGAGGGAAAGAAGGCAGAGCTGGGCTATAGAACATCCATTTAGTACCGGTATGGGACCTGTTATCCAGAGTGCTGGATAAAGGGACCTGGGGATTTCCGGATAAGGGGTCTTTCCATAACTTGGATTTTCATACCTTATGTCTGCTAAGAAATAATTTAAACATTAATTCAACCCGATGGGCTGGTTTTGCTTCCAATAAGGATTAATTATATCTTAGTTGGGATCAAGTACAAGCTACTGTTTTATTATTACAGAGAAAAGGGAAATCCGTTTTTTTTAAAAAAAAATTTAAACCTGTATGTATGAATATTTTAATACAGGCTCTAAGTCTGTCTAATTCTTACATTTAATAAACCACTTTATGATCCTATGCTGCTTCCTTTTTCATCTCCAGGGTTTCACCAGTTCATGCAAGTACTTTTTCCAGCCGGATCTGTTTGTTCTTCGGGAGGTCGATATTCCCATATTACAGGCAGACACGCCCATGCAGAAAACTTTGTCGCAGTCGGGAAACTCGGCAAGTTTCAAGTAAGTGACACATTTACAATCAGATACACTGTGGGGCTTATTTATTAAAGTCTGAATGCCAAAAACTTGAAATTTTTTAGTTTTTTTACTTTAAAATATGATTTTTTTGTGAAAAAAAACCTCTAATTTCAAGATTTATTATACCTCGAGGATGGAAAAAGTCTGAATCCGAAAATCTGGCATCTCAGACCTTCAGGGTTGTATTTAAGTCAATGGGAGAAGTTCCGAAGATATCCACGCTGGATGATCTACGCTGGGTTTCGTGCAATAATCCGAAGATTTGTGGTTTTCAGGCAAAAACAACGAGTTTTCAGGCAGAAAATCCGAAAAATTGATATGATTCAAATTTTCATACGATTTTCCCGAGTTTTTCGAGTTTTTTCCAGCACTGGAATTTTTCAGGAAAAAATATTGATAAATAAGGGGAAATAACCGTGAGGATTTGGTCAGAGTAGATTTCAGAAAAGAAAGATATTTCGGATTTCGTTAAATAACCCCCTGTGTGTTTGCATACTCTGCTTAAAGGGCCAGTAGCACCCAGAAATCATAGTGTCTTATAATTACACTATAGTCATAATAGTTACTTCATCCATCTTTCCTAGAACGTATATTCTCATGTCTAGTGGAAAGTCCCGTTTTTCTAAGCACTGAACAGCCAGAAAAAGATTCTAAGTTTCTAACTTAATTGACTTTTGGAACAGAACAGCCACCACAGAAGATAAGATACATTTGTAACAATTTTGAGATAAGCAAATAAGTAATTGTAACAATATAAGATAACAGGTCCGTTGTCCCTCACAGCTTAAAGGGCAATTCACCTTCATTAGCAAAGCTGTAATAACTGGGGGAAAAAAAACAGAAATATGTTCAAACTTTTATAACCTGAGAAATTTTGAACATGGTAATTGGGGGGTTTGTCCACAGAAATGGGTGTGATCAAATAAAATTCGCCACACTAAACACGGCAACTTTTTTTTGTCCCGCTTTTTATTTCCAAAATGGGGTTTTCCGGAAAACTGATCTTTTCGTAATTTGGATCTTCATACATTCATCTACTAAAAAATTGTGTAAATATGAAATAACCCCAATAGGCTGGTTTTGCTTCCAATAAGGATTAATTATATCTAACTTGGGATCAAGTACAAGCCATTTTTTATTATTACAGAGAAAAAAGAAATGATTTTTAAAAATCTGGATTATTTGGATAAAATGGAGTCTATGCACTGCGTATCTTGACAGCGCTATATAAATAAATGATGATGATGATGATGGGAGACGGCCTTTCCCTGATTCGGAGCTTTCTGGACAACAGGTTTCTGGATAATGGGTCCCATACCTGTATTACACTCATAGCCCTTGTGTTGTGTTATAATCCCTTAAAGGGGACCTGCCACCGACACATAAAACGCTGCTTAAAGGAACAGTAACACCAAAAACTGAAAGTGTTTTAAAGTAATGAAAATATCATGTAGTGTTGCCCTGCACTGGTAAAACTGGTGTGTTTGCTTCAGAAACACTACTATAGTTTATATAAACAAGCTGCTGTGTAGCAATGGCGGAAAAAAATAAATATAATGTAAGTAAAGTTTATTTTATTCAACTAACAATAATTTGGAATTATATTTTAGGGTGACAGGTCCCCTTTAACAAGCTGCCAGAAGAGGGGCAGACAGAGCAGCCTAGGGACTGTTGAGTGATGCTCCAATGTATTTCTAGGCTCCATAAATAGGAGTAGATAGAGACATTATTCACCCAATTTTTAGGCAATTTTAGTTTTTCCTTATACTGAGCAGAGCAGCCAGCAAAGGTATGCTAATAATCCTTTCTTATTTCTATTGTCAGAATGTTTATACCCGAATACACCCAGGAACTGAGGCTTCAGCTGCAGAATTGCACCTCAGACAATGCGAGGGGCCCTTGCCCACTGGTGATTAGAGTGGGATCTGTCTCTGAGCTGCCGTCTGTCCAGAGAACAATGGACTGCAGCGAAAACCCCCAATGTTCTCTCCTCTTACACTCCCCGCCCTGGGGAAAGTGGCTGAATGTGCTAGTGGAGATCTCCCAAGGGATAAACTCCAGCGTGTCATTTGAGATCGTCCACAAAACCTCAGGTGGGTTTCAGGGAGTTGGATTCCCCCTAGTACTTTAGGGAACAAAAGTATTGCTCTGAATTACAGTTTTATTTTCCTGTATTGTAACACTGCCATCTTGTGGTGTCCAGAGAACACTGCGAGTCATATATGTATGGCTGTATATAGTGGTACTGCCATCTAGTGGTTGTGCTGTGCTATGTTTTATTGCACATATGTTTATTGTAGGGGGTTTGGACATGACTGCCTCTTTGGATTAAAGAGGTTGTTCACCTTTAAAGGGGAAATATTGTGAAAACGGAAATTTAATATAAACTTCATCTCACTAAAATAAGATACTTTGTAAAATTAATCAATTAAAGGAGAAACAAACCCTTGATAAAAAAAACCCCTACCCTACATAGACCACGCTCCCTCCTCCCCCCAGCCTAAGTGTTACCCCGGGCAAATGCCCCTAAGTCTTTACTTACCCCTCCGTTCAGATTCTGTCCAGCGGAATTCACAGGTGCCATCTTCTCTTCGTTAATCTTCTCTTCGGTAAACATCTCATTCTGAAGATTACCGAATCGGCTGAAGATGGCGCTCGTGAACTCAGCTGGACAGTATCTGCACATAGGGGTAGATGCTGTAAGTAAATAGGGGCACATAGGGGTAATTAAAGATATTTGCTCGGGGGAGGCAGCTAGGCTGGGGGGGGAGAGGGGGTCTTTGTAGGGTTGGGTTTTTTTTAGTAAGGGTTTGTTTCTCCTTTAAACATTCTGTATTGTTCATGGAATAATGAGTTGCTCTTCATAATCTCACACTCCGCAACCTGTCACTCTCATTACTCTCTTCATGCTGAGGCCTGGGTCAGATTTTTATTGACAAGTATATCTAATACATCTTTTAGGGGGGCTCCCTTTCCTAGTAGATGTTTAGAGTTAACACAAATAACCAACTCCAGCACAAACAAAAGCTAACAAAATAACCCACTCTGGCACACGCGCTGCATGCAGCAAAGCAGGATTTCCATCCATTGTTTTTAAAAGCGTGAGCTCTAATACATCTTCTAGCAACCCCACAAAGGATGTATTAGACCTAACTGTCAATCAAAAACTGACTCCACCCACTCCATGAAGAGAAAAGAAAGAAAGAGAGGTTTCTGAGTATGGGACAATGAAGAGTTACTTGGTTATTTCAGAAATGGTAGAGAATATTTAATTGATTATATTTAGAAAGTTTCTTATTTCAGTGAGATTTTTATTTTCCCTATAGATCACCATTAAATTAACTTTTAGTATGATGTAGAGAGTGATATTCTGATACAATATTTAATTGTTTTTTATTTTTTATTATTTGTGGTTTTTCAATTATTTAGCTTTTTATTTAGCTGCTCTCCAGTTCGCAATGTCAGCAATCTGGTTGCTAGGGTCCTAGTAACCATGCGTTGATTTGAATAAGAGACTGGAATATGAATAGGAGAGGCCTGAATAGAAAGATGAGTAATAAAAAGTAGCAACAACAATAAATGTGTAGCCTTACAGAGCACTTTTATAGATGGGGTCAGTGACCCCCCATTTGAAACTGGAAAGAGTCAGAAGAAAAAGGCAAATCATTCAAAAACTTTAAAAAATAATGAAGGCCAATGGAAAAGCCTGAAGAATTGGCCATTAAGAGGGTTTATTATGCTAGTATATGTCTTTAAAGCACCCTGGCTTCTATGTTTTGCAGCCTGTAAACCAGGGAAAGTTGTGAGCCGCAGGTCGCTGTTTACTTTAGTAGAACAGGAACTTCTCAAAGCTGCCAAAAATGGCTCCCAGGCTGACACCAATGAAACCCAGTCGCTTGCTGTTGGCTCTGGCTCCTGTCTCAACAAGTTCCCCTTGGTACGAGAAGATATGGATGTTGTGTCGGTCAGGTTCCAGTCCGTTAAGAGCCCGTACGTTCCAGTTTCAGCTGAAATGCCCTCCATTATGCTGCTCAACCTCGATTCCGAAATGGATAACGGCGGAATGCTGATAGTATCTTTGCAGCTGAACAAGGTGACGTTTGTTTTGTTATTTGAGCACAAAAAGGGAAGCGTTTCAGGCTCTCTCAAAGCTTAGATTAAAGGAAAACTATACCCCCCAAACAATGTAGGTCTCTATTAAAAGATACTGAGTAAAACAGCTCATGTGTAAAACCCTGCTTCATGTAAATGAACCATTATCATAATATATATAGTTCACATTAGTTAAGCACAATAAACTTTAATTACACTGTATAAATTATTTGTAACTTGTTTCCATCAGTCTGGGAATTTATAATTATAGCAAGCAGGCAGGAGCCATTTTGTGGACACTGTTATTAAGACAAGTCTTGTATCATCTCAGAATCTTGTTTGTGCACCAGAATGGGGGACCTGATGTCCATCCCCATGTCCTGGTTACACAATTAAATAGTGAAGAGAACGGGGGAATGTGGGGAGAGCAGTGACATAGAGTAAGTGCTGAATGGAAAGTGAAAGGAATAGAGGAGGGGCAGGCAATATTTGATTGACAGCTGAGATTTTTAAATGAGTTTACAACAGCTATGAATGCTTTAATAAAAAAAAGAATTTGGACTTCATGTTTAATTTGAAAAGGACTTTTATTATACAGTTTTTAATGTCTGGTTGACAGGTCCACTTTAATTCACATATGTGGTTATAGTCTCCAGAAACATGGCAGCGAATTGGCCCATGTGCCCTTAAAGTAGTGGTCTCGGGGGTTGACACTGGGCTCACGGAGACCCTTCAGGAGAGGAACACGTTCATGGATTTTTCATATCTCCTGATCAATAACTTCCCAAAGTCTCATCTATTATTGGCTTAATCCCACAGTTTTCGCCCCCAATACACGGGCCAATAAGCCGCCATCTGGCCCAGGAATTGGCAGCCCATTATCAGCTCATGTATGGCCAAGTTAAGGTTAGTAGGCAAAAGTCAAGGGGCGGTCATTTATAAACATTGGGCAAATCTGCACCTGTGCAGTAATCCAGAGCAACCAATCAGATGCTTGCTTTCATTGTTCTACCTGCAGCTGACCCTGGGTTACTGCCGAGACGTTTATAAACGACCCCCTTGTCTTTTAGTGACTTTTGCCTTGGCCATAATTGGCCGCCGACTGCTAACCTATTTGGCAGCTTATTGGCCCATGTATTGGGGCCAGAATTGTGGCATCCCAACCAATAAGTGATGAGAGTTTGGGAAGTTATTAATCTGGAGATCTAAAAAATCCATAGATTTGCTCCTCTCAAGAAGGGTCCCATGAGGGCCAAAAGTAAATATGCACCGACATTCAGGATTCGGTTCAGTATTAGGCCATTTTCAGCACGATTCGGATTTGGCCGAATCCTTGTGCCTGGCCGAACCAAATCCGAATGCTTAAAATCATGTGACTTTTTGTCAGAAAACAAGGAAGTAAAAAATTTTCCCCACCCCCTCACTGATTTGCATATGCAAATTAGGGTTCAGATTTGGTTTGAAATTTGCCCGAATCTTTCACAAAGGATTCGGGGGTTTGGCTGTATCAAAAAAAGTAGATTTGGTGCATCCCTACCCGAAAGTGACCCAAATGTTGGCTCAGAGGCCAAAACAATCACACCTCATGTTTTACCAGCTTTAGGGTGCAATTTCCCATCAGATTTTGAGGCCTCCTCTTCTATTAGTTCTGATTAATTAACAATAAAATCTTTCACCTATCTTTTTTGCATATTATTAGGGTAAACCCTTGTAATATCACCTATGCTTACTGCTCCTGAATCAGGAAACCTCACGATCATGATTGATTTGAATTGGGTTCTGTTGTTTCAGACGACCATGCGAAACTCCTCTGGAACCGTGGTTGCTTGTCTGAGTGCCGACTCCCCTGTACTGTCTCTGAACACCTCCCAGAACTGCTCAACAGGTAAACGTGCCTCTAAAATAATCACAGTTTATATTAAAGGGATACTGTCATGGGAATATACGTTTTTATCAAAGTGCAGCTCCAGCAGAATTCTGCTCTGAAATCCATTTCTCAAAAGAGATTTTTTGATATTTAATTTTGAAATCTGACATGGGGCTAGATATATTGTCAGTTTCCCAGCTGCCCCCAGTCATGTGACTTGTACTCTGATAAACTTCAGTCACTCTTTACTGCTGTACTGCAAGTTGGAGTGATATCCCCCCTCCCTTCCCTGCCCCCCCCAGAAGCCCATCAGATTTTTAGTTCTGATTCATTAGTCCCGTGATACTGTCATGGGAATATATGTTTTTATCAAAACACATCAGTTAATAGTGCAGCTCCAGCAGAATTCTGCTCTAAAATCCATTTCTCAAAAGAGATTTTTTGATATTTAATTTTGAAATCTGACATAGGGCTAGGCATATTGTCCGTTACCCAGCTGCCCCCAGTCATGTGACTTGTACTCTGATAAACTTCAGTCACTCTTTACTGCTGTACTGCAAGTTGGAGTGATATCCCCCCTCCCTTCCCTGCCCCCCCAGAAGCCTAAAGCTGGTCATACATGGACCGATAAAAGCTGCCGACAGACCGAGTCGGCAGCTTATCAGCCCGTGTGTAGGGCCCTCCAACGGACTTTTCCCTGCTTGATATCTGGCTGAAAGTCGGGCAGATGTCGATTGGGCAGGATTAAAAATCCAGTTGGATCGCGGGCGCATCTATGCATGATACGGTCCCGTGATCCAACCACCGTGTTGGCTACATTACGATCCAATCGGGCCCACGTTCGGATCAGCCTGATATCGCCAACCTCAATGTGGGCATATAGGGGAGAGATCCCAAGCCTGTAGGCTGTAAAGCAATAGATAAAACATCCTAATCTGCTGTACAGACAGAAAGAGAGAATACTATGACTGATAATGAATGTCTTTTCCCAGCTTTTTCTCAGGGCTATGCGTTACTAATGAACAGCACCGTTTCAGACATTTCACTTAATATCCCCTTCCCTGTGATGGCCAATTGGTACCTATCTATGCAGCTGCTTTGCCCAATGAATGACAGGTAAGCTGAAGAGGTATAGCCTTCTACTATAGCCTTCTGATAACATCTCTGTATTTCAGCCTCACCCTAATTATGTGCCTCCTACTTCCCGCCCCTCATAAATACAGCATTTCCAAACTCAGTATTAATCAGGCACACGCATTTCTTTGTGCTCCAAAACCGAGGGAGCAACGTTTTCTGAAAATGGTCCATTGTTCCTGTTCGATGCACATTGCTCCCTGCCCTGCACATAATAAATAACTATGATTGCCTCCAAGCCTGGGGGAAGGCTGAATCATGCAAAGAACTCTTTTTATCTCTGCCTATGTTTCAGTTCCATGATAACCTGCATGTTTTAGTGGGGGGTTCCCAACCTTTGTACCTGTGAGCAACATTCAGATGCTAAAAAGCAGTGCAATGGTATAACTAGATGTTACTGGGCCCCACAGCAAATTAATTTTAGGGCCCCCAACATATCCAGAAGTCCTTTTTTACAATGTAGTTGCCGGTAAATTTGTAACTAAACCCTAAAAATTAATGTGGCTAAAAATGCCATATTTTATATGCTGAACTGATTGCACGAGGCTAAAGTTTCAGCTTGTCAATAGCAGCAATGATCCAGGACTTCAAACTTGTCACAGGGGGTCACCATCTTGGAAAGTGTCTGTGACACTCACATGCTCAGTGGGCTCTGATTGGCTGTTGAGAAGCTAAGCTTAGGGCTCGTCACTAATTATCCAGCAGAAAATGAGCTTCCCCTGTAATATAAGCTGATGCTACAGGTTTGCTGATTATTAAATTCTGATGCTAATTGCACTGGTTTCTGTGCTGCCATGTAGTAATTATCTGTATTAATTACTAATCAGCCTTAAATTGTGACATTTCTATTCTATGTGTACTGTATATTGTGAGTGGGTCCTTAAGCTCAGTAAGTGACAGCAGCACAGAGCATGTGCAGTGAATCCGCAGAAAAGAAGATGGGGAGCTACTGGGGCATCTTTGGAGACTCCAATATTGCCTGTTAAAGGGCTGTGGTTGCCTTGGGCTGGTACAGAAGCACAAAACATCATGTGCAACATTTCTAGCTATTTCTTTAGTTAGACTTTACTTCTCCTTTAAAAAAAGCCCTTGGCCCGCCCTCAATTGGCTTAGAACTTACCGTTTTTCAGCTTTCTGGCCATCGCTCGATGTGGCTTCGCCCCCTTTTGTAGCATGTTGTTTGGCTCTTCCTCCTTTTGCGTCATGCAACGCCCCCTTTGGTTCCCGCCCCCCCACCAGCCGATAAAAACTTTTGGAAAAGGTGGCAACCTTACTGGGCCCCAAAGCAAATTCAATTTAGGGCCCCCAGAAATTGTTAGGTTGGTCTTTTCTACAAAGATAAATTAAAATTGATCTTTAATTAGGGCCTCTCTGGGCCCCCTACAATCCTGGCCCCCCTACGACTGCAGAGTCTGCTTCCTCTGTAGTTACATCAATGAGCGTAAGCATGAAAACTGTTCCCGAGGTGCTAAATAAGGGCTGTATTTGGCTATTCGTAGCCCTGTGTGGAATGGCCGCTTACAGGAGGGTCTGTTTGTCAGTACAACTGGTTTTTATACAACCGAAACTTGTAAATTTGTTCTTTTTCCCCCTTCAGTGAATGCCAGTCCCTATCCCCCAGAGTACTGTTCGGTTCTGCTCTCAGCCCATGTGAAGAGAACTGTGGACCCAACGGACATTGCCGGCTTCTGAGAAGAAATGGCTACCTGTATGCTGCCTGCAGCTGCACGGCCGGTGAGATTTTTGGGTTGCTTGCGAGTATAGGCGCCACCGTGTTCTCCGTTTGTTGTAATCCATAGCAACCAGTTGGTGGTTTGCAACTGGCATATTGCAACTGTCTGCTATGAAATACTCCACTGCTGCAAGGTTATACTTGTGTTTGGTAAGGAGTTTAATGCCTTACCTCTGGGCTGATCCAAGCTCAGCACTTTTATGGCTGACACTTGCCCTACACACTAGTGTCTTGGCAGCTGGGCACCTTTAAAGGAAACATACAGGATAAATAAAAAAACCTGATTTTGTAGGCAATAAGTAATATAAGGTGTTGCTTTTACATGGTGCTAAAAATTAATATTATCTTTAAAAATAGCCCCTTTATTGGAGCTCCCTATAGATTAGGGATGCACTGAATCCAGGATTCGGTTCAGGATTCTGCCTTTTTCAGCAGGATTCAGATTCATCCGAAACCTTCTGCCCGGCCAAACCGAATCCTAATTTGCATATGCAAATTAGGGGCGGGGAGGGAAATCGCATGACTTTTTGTCACAAAACAAGGAAGTAAAAAAATGTTTTCCTCTTCCCACCCTTAATTTAAATATGCAAATTAGGATTCGGTTCGGTATTCGGCCAAATCTTTCACGAAGGATTCGGGCGTTCGGCCCTACTATAGATGTTCTCTGGTCCCTGTCTGTGTTTCAAATGAGGGGTGGGCGTGTCCTAACTGTCCCTGCCAGAAGCACAGTAGGAGGGGGACAGCCAATCAAAGCCCTGCAGTCACACAAGCACAGACAGGCTTCAGTTCCCTATCAGGTCCTGCTAGCTGAAAACGACTGCCATCGACACATTGCAGGACATAAGGAGGCCACGAAAGTAACGTGAGTCACAGCCTCGTGTCAGTGCAGGTACAGGATCCGTTACCCGGCAACCCGTTGTCCAGAAAGCTCTGACTTAAAGGAAGGCTGTCTCCTGAAGAGACCTGTTTAATCAAAAAAAAATTTAAATTTAAAAAAATATTTCCTTTTTCTCCTGTAATTTAAAAAAAAAAAAAAAAAAAAAAGAGCACTTTGTAACTTAATCTCAACTAAGATATAATTAATCCTTACAGGATGCAAAACAATCCCATTGGGTTTATTTAATGTTTACATGATTTTTCGGTAGACTTAAAGCGGTGGTTCGCTTTTACTTTTAGTATGTTCTAGAATGTATATATTTTTATATTTTTTTTTTAATTATTTTGTACTCTTTTCAGCTTTCAAATGGGGGTCACTGACCCCATCTTAAAACGAATGCTCTGTAAGGCTACAAACGTATTGTTATTGTTACTTTTTGTTGCTCCTCTTTCTATTCAGGCCTCTCCCATTCATATTCCAGTCTCTTATTCAAACCAGTGTGTGGTTGCTAGGGGAATTTGGACCCTAGCAACCAAAATGCTGAAATTACAAACTGGAGAGCTGCTGAATAAAAAAGCTCAAAAACTCAAAAACCACAAATAATAAAAAATGACAACCAATTGCAAATGGTCTCAGAATATCATTCTCTGTATCATACTAACAGTTAACTCAAAGGTGAACAACCCCTTTCACATATAGACTGTGTATTGTTGCCTTTACTAACCATCCAAGAATTACACTCCTTTAGAAATATATCTGTCTTGTTGTTCCTCTCAGGCTGGGCCGGCTGGAGCTGTACGGATAGCAGTGAGGCACTTTCCTACCAACAGCAATTGATCGCCACCTTGCTGCTGACACTGAGCAACTTCATGTTCTTGCCCACCATCATAGTGGCAGTTTACAAGTTCTACTTTGTGGAGGCTGCAGTGTATGCGTACAACATGTTCTTCTCCACCGTACGTAGTTATTACAGCTCTTCTATACATGGATATGTGTGCCGAAAGCATGCAAGCAAGAGAGTTTGCCTGTGTAGCACCCAGTAGTGATGCACCTATAGTTCCCTGAAACTCTTTGGGGCAGATTTATCAAAGGTCGAATTTCGTATTTGAATTTTTGGGTTTTTCTTATGGCCAAAACTGTCAAATTCGACAAGGGATTTATCCAAATTAGATTTAAGTCTTTAAAAAAATTAGATTTTCGAGATTTATTATTCTCTGGCCCTTTAAGAACTCAAATTCAACTATTCGCCACCTAAAACCTGCCAAATTGCTGTATAAGTCAATGGGAGAAGTGCAGGGATCAATTTTGTGATGTTTGTAGCCTTCCTGACATTCTAGTTTTTTTTGGAATTTGATTTGGGTTTTCGGGTTGATCCTATTCACCCAAGTATAATTCTTCAATCGGTCGAATTTTGAGTTCATGGGAGTTTTAAAAAACCTCCGAATATATAACGCTGCTACATTTGTTGCAGGAGTGATTCCATTGCTGCTGTTCCAGTGCCTGAATGTAGCATTTCTGGTATTGTTCCCCTCACCAATCTAACTGCCGCCCTTTATTACGACTTTTTTTAGTTTTATCACGCCTGTGACCAGCCCGGGGAGGTTGTGATGTGCATCATGGACTATGACACCTTACAGTACTGTGATTTCTTTGGCTCCGTCGTGTCCATTTGGGTGACCATCCTCTGCATGGCCAGACTGAAGAAAACTCTGAAATATGTAAGTATGAGATGCCCGTGTTTGTTTTATCTCTACTACTACCTCCTTAGCTCCAGTCTCATAGCAACACCCTGACTTACTGGGCCATTTCTGGGACAACTAAGGCCAATGACATTCCCATTTTAGTGTGTGTGGATAAAAATATAGTTATTGTATTGACATTTTCCCCTTTGTGACTGCAGGTATTGTTTATGCTGGGCACACTACTAATTGCCCTTTCCATGCAGCTTGATCGAAGAGGAATCTGGAATATGATGGGACCTTGCCTCTTTGCATTAGTTATACTGGTAATTGCATGGGTAAGTAGATTTTGCCATTAACTGCCTGATTGTTTTTCTTTGGTGGGGTTGGGCAGGAGGGGAGGGAGGCAGAAGAGATCATTGGAGGAGAGGGAGACTTGAGAGAGTGGCGGAGGGGAGGGAGGCAGGAGAGAGCAGCGGAGGGGAGGGAGGCAGGAGAGACCGCCAGAGGGGAGGGAGGCAGGAGAGTGCGCCGGAGGGGAGGAAGGCAGAAGAGAGCCCCAGAGGGGAGGGGGGCAGGAGAGAGCGCCGGAATGGCAGGGGAAAGAGTGCTGGAGAGGAGGGATGGCAGGAGGGGAGGGTGTCAGGAGAGAGCACTGGAGGGGAGGCAGGAAACAGCGGCGGAGGGGAGGGGAAGGAGGCAGGAGACAGCGCCGGAGTGGAGGGAGGCAGTAGAGAGCGCCAGAGGGGAGAGAGGCAGGAGAGAGCAGTGAACATGGACTAGGGGTAGGCAGAAGACAGGTACCTGTCCCAGCACCCCCTTTCGTTGCACCCTAGGCAGGTGCCTCTTCTGCCTACCCCTAGTTCCGGCCTTGGTGCAAGTGCATGGTAAGAAAACATTAAGGGGCACGCTCTTGCACCCCTTACTACTTTAGAACTTGCACCTTTTGGAATAATAAATGACCCCTTGTATGAACAAGGTGGAGAAGGAGACGATCGGGTTCAGAGTAAAGAGACCGCATGGGGTGAGAATAGAGCAAGTAATTCATCTGCAAGAACAATACATTGATAACATTCTATACTCATCAATGATATACTGATATTGTTCAATTTTCTCTTTATGGTCAGTTGTGTGATCAGAGCCTCCATAACCCCATAAAAATGCACTAAGGTACTAGGGTGATGCTTTGTGATGTCACTGTAGAAAATACATCCACGTCATATGCTTCCAAAGAACTCATCCCATCTCTGCTCTGTTTTCAGACATACCGTGGAGTGCGGCGCCGGCATTGTTACCCCCCCAGCTGGAAACGCTGGCTCTTCTACTTGGTTCCAGGAATTTCCCTGGCGCTCATTGCCCTTGCCATCTACGTCTTTGCACAGACCAACACCAATTACTTTTACACTCACAGTCTCTGGCACATCATGGTGGCTGGGAGTGTCGCCTTCTTGCTCCCGCCCCGAGAAAAAAATAAAAAAATGTGGGATTTTAAGCAGCTGCTGGGCTGTAGGTACAAGATCTGCCACGATGACCGGGAGGAGTTATTTGTGGTGACGTGAGAATTCAATTTCTGCTTCTTTCAGGGAGGTGAGCTGTTCTTAGACTTGAAACCGGTGCTTCTACACTACAATCATAATAGGCAAGAATAGCATGAACGGCTGCAATAAAGTCCCAAAGAGGGGAGAAATGGGTTTTTGGAAAAAATATGTATATTTTGCTGCAATGAGGGAAGAAGGCTGCCAGAAGAGTTTACAACTAAATCTTTATTTTTCCATTTTCTGATGGGGAGAAGCCATTTTTCCCAGCACTCCTTTGCCTTTCTATGTGTTTTGATCACAGTCCATGTTCCTAATTCTTTCATTCTTGAGTAGACTCCATTAATCAACCAAATTAAGGAGCTGCAAACAACAGCTTGGATCATTTCTTCTCTCTAGGTTTGTCCGCTTTTCAGTAACCATGTCTGTGATCAAATCAGTCCAACTTAGTGTGTTAATTTAATAGTTCTGTTGGGTTAATGGCATCAACAGATATGTATATATGGCAATAACATAAAAGGAGCTATATTTTTCAAACAGAATCTGATACTGGTTATATAATACAGAATATTTTTTTTGCAATGCAAGATATTATTTTAGTACATAAATCAAATGCTACAGCCACTATTTAATGCCTTCGGGCAATATATTATCTGGGGGGGGGGCTACTTGGAAAATACCCCTCGAGGCACTTAAAGACACAGGGGCTCATTTATCAACACTGGGCACATTTGCCCATGGGCAGTTTACTAGAGCAACCAATCAGCGATTAACTTTTTAAAGCCAGCTGCAAGTAGAAAAATGAATGCAGCAATCTGATTGGTTGCCATGGGTTACTGCCCATTGGCAAATTTGCCCAGTGTTGATAAATGACCCCCACAGACTGTTCTCTACAAAATCCACCCAAATCATTTAACACAAGCCAATTCGTGCACATTTGGAGCCAACTTTGAGCCTGGATAGTTACTAAATCCAAATGTTAACAGTTTAAAACAGAACTAAGCCATAAAAGGCTTTCAGCAGAATTTGTAATTGCCCCGGCATCAGAAATAAACTCTGTTTTACGGGTATTTTGCCCTAAATATTAGAGCTACCTTTTAAAATGCGTGTTCTAAAAAAAAAAAAAGAACATGTATTACATGGAATCAGTAAAGGCAGCAAGGATCAGTCTGGGGCGTCCGGGACTGTGACTTGAATGACCCTCCTTGTGAACTAAAGATCCCTCCTTCCCCAGCCCTGTACCTTTTACCATCCACCTCCTTAAAGGAGAACTAAAACCTAAAAATGTATGTGACTAAAAATGCCATATTTTATATACTTAACTGATTGCACGAGGCTAAAGTTTCAGCTTGTCAATAGCAGCAATGATCCAGGACTTCAAACTTGTCACAGGGGGTCACCATCTTGGAAAGTGTCTGTGACACTCACATGCTCAGTGGGCTCTGATTGGCTGTTGAGAAGCTAAGCTTAGGGCTCGTCACTAATTATCCAGCAGAAAATGAGCTTCCCCTGTAATATAAGCTGATGCTGATTCCAAAATAGTCAAGATTGTGCTATATTTTTTAATGTAGAACTTGAACTGTAGTAAAAACTTGAATTCAAATGTCGATTAATCTGATCCTTAGTGAATTGAGTCTTCACCCTTAAAGGAAAAGGACCCGGGATACTTTCATGCATTGTGTTCTGCCACCACTTTCTTCATTATCCACGGCCAATCCAAGATGGCTAAATCTGTAGAAAACAGAGCTCTAAATCAGTATTGAACATTCACCCACCCAGGGGTTCACAATGCTCACAATGAAGATGGGCGGCACTCTGCAAGAGAATATCCCAACCATTGTGTGTGGTTTTTTAAAGAGAATATGGACCAGCACAGGATAGAAAATTAGCAATTTTAGCCATGGGAGGTGCCTAACAAGTTGGCCTATACAATTATGTTCATTCAAGGCTCCAAACCCTTTAGTTGGCCCAAGATGATCCTGTTATACAAATCAGCTCAGTAGTCGACTCATTCTTCCAACCCACCTAATCCAAAAATGATATATGTGGTGCAACCCTATAAATATCTGTATCGATGACCATTACAAGTATGTTCTGAATACGGCACCATTAGATATTGGTTGGGGACCATAGGCAACTGTACTTGAGCTTTTCGGCACCTATAGGTGAGTGACATACCTTCTGATTTCCATGGATTTGTTGGGAAAATTCATAAACTTTTGTTTGTGTTGGTTGAAATTATGGAAATGCAAAGCTAAAAACTGCTTTATAAATACCACAAAGGCCACACAGGGACAACAGTAGCTGCAACTTGTAGCTGGCGAGAAATAGGATTTGGTGTTTCCAAAGAGGGTATCAAGGGCCACTTGCCCCATTATAGCAGCTGCTAATGTCTCTGTTGGACATAGACCCAGGGAATGTACTAATCTACAAATATTCCACTGTTTTTAGTCTTAGTTTTATTATATACGGTCCCGTTTTTGCAGTCGACTGACTTGCTTACTGTTCCATATGTCGATTCTGGGCAAAGACTTGCATGCCAACTGTCTGTTGGCTGCTGTACATATGTCTTTATAAACAAACACTGCGTCTAAATTATGGAAAAGTAATTTGCACAGATGCTGGACACAGATGATCCATTAACTTACCCCCTTGTATTTTAGCTTTAATTTATAGTGTTATTTAATAAAAACAAAAAGTGGGGTCAGACTGTTTCTGCATTGCACCCGATTTAGGTGATTGATTCCATTTGTTAATCAGTTTACAGCAAAATTCAATTTCTCACCTGAATGTTCTAGAAATCTTATTAATTATGAATTTACCCCCCCCCCAAATAAAACAATGCCAAAATGATTTCTTCTGCCATTGGAATGTTCCATTCCAAGAGAAAGGTGTGCTGGCCTTATCTCAGAGGTCCAAAGGACAAGTTGCACATATTTGCACAAGTATGAATTCATTTTTGCTATTTTTTTAACCACCTCCCCAACATGATGATTGGATCTGCTAGAATGAGCAAGCATAGAGCTTATTATGCAGGAGGTGGAAGGACAGAATTTAAGAGGCTTCAGATGCACCAAAGTTTCTGCGTCCCAAACTAAAGACTGTCCAACCATGGAAGCCATATATAATGGCAACATATGCAATTCACTTCCTTCTTCAGTCCCATACAAGATGTCTTCTCCATTAATTCCAAAGGATATGGTGCCAATCACAGCATGTCTTCTCAGTAACTCCCAACAGAGTTATTTCTAGGAATGACAAACGTTCTTCCTGATGCCAAGACTGTCATTTGTGTTACGTCCACAAGCAATTCATTGCCTGTCAATTGTAATGTCCTCCTGATCTCTCTAGATGAAAAAAAAAGCTTTATTTTTCTCTTTCCGTTGATTGTATATTTTGAAAAATATGCAATATTTTTGGAGTAGATTTGCAAAGATACTTTTGTTTTTTATTGAAATCTGTCCACTAATTAGTTTTAATAAACAGCCAGAATATATTGTGTGTGGATTGTATTTTTGAGTTTGGTGTCACATTTTAAAAATGAAGGATAAGGTTTTAGGTATTGTGACTATAACAGTCAAAATTGACTTTACACCAAATCAGCCATAGTTCCAAAAAATATCTAGGATTTCAAATAGGGTCTCACCCCAAATCACACCGTAACTGAACCTTAAATTGGACTTTTAATGTTTCTAGGAGAGCAAATGGCTAGTCTACCCAAAGTACACCTTAATTGTATTTCAGGCTGGACTTTCAATGTATCTAGGAGAGCAAATGGCCAGTCTACCCAAATCACAGCCTAACTGGCCTTCAGTCTGGACTTTTAATGTATCTAAGAGAGCAAATGGCCAGTCTACCCAAATTTTACCCTAACTGTCCTTCAGGTTGGATTTTTAATGTATCCAGGAATGCAAATAGTCAGTCTACCCAAATATCAGCCTAACTAGCCTTCAGGTTGAAAGTTCAATGTATCTACGAGTGCAAATGGCCATTCAACCCATATTTCACTCTAACTGGCATTCAGGTTGGACATTCAATGTATACAGGAGAGCAAATGGCCATTCTACCCAAATCTCACCCTAACTGGCCTTAAGTCTGGACTTTTAATTAATCTAGGAGAGCAAATGGCTGGTCTACCAAAATCTCACCTTAACTGTACTTCTGATTGTACTTTCAATGTATCTAGGAGAGCAAATGGCCAGTCTATCCACATCTCAGCCTAACTAACCTTCAGGTTGGACAGTCAATGTATCTAGAAGAGCAAATGGCCATTCTGCCCAAATCTCACCTTAACTGTACTTCAGGTTGGACTTTCAATGTATCTACAAGTGCAAATGGCCAGTCTACCCAAATCTCACCCTAACTTGCCTTTTGGTTGGACTTTTAATGTATCTAGGAAAGCAAATGGCAATTCTACCAAAATATCATCCTAACTGCCCTTCAGGTTGAACATTCAGTGTATCTAGGAGAGCAAATGGCCAGTCTACCCAAATCTCACCTTAACTGGCCTTCAGATTGGACTTTTAATTAATCTAGAGAAGCAAATGGCCAGTGTACCCAAATTCACCCTTCTTGTCCTTCAGGTTGGATTTTTAATGTATCTAGGAGAGCAAATGGCCAGTCTACCAAAATCTCACCTTAGCTGTACTTCAGGTTGGACTTTCAATGTATCTAGGAGAGCAAATGGCCAGTCTACCCAAATCTCAGTCTAACTAGCCTTCAGGTTGGACAGTCAATGTATCTAGGAGAGAAAATGGCCAGTCTACCCAAATCTCACCTTAACTGTACTTCAGGTTGGACTTTCAATGTATCTACGAGTGCAAATGGCAGTTTAGACCAAAATCTCTCCCTAACTTGCCTTCAGGTTATACTTTTAATGTATCTAGGAGAGCAAATTGCAATTCTACTGAAATCTCACCCTAACTGGCCTTCAGGTTGGACATTCAATGTATCTAAGAAAGCAAATGGCCAGTCTACCCAAATCTCACCTTAACTAGCCTTCAGTTTGACTTTTAATTTATCTAGAAGAGCAAATGGCCAGCCTACCCAAATTTCACCTTAATTGTCCTTCAGTTTGGATTTTTAATGTATCTAGGAGAGCAAATGGCCAGTCTACCAAAATCTCACCTTAGCTGTACTTCAGGTTGGACTTTCAATGTATCTAGCAATGCAAATGGACAGTCTACTCCAGTCTCAGCCTAACTAGCCTTCAGGTTGGACATTCAATGTATCTAGGAGAGCAAATGGCCATTTATATATATTTTTTATTCTCATCAGACCTGGTTCTTTTATAATTCTGTTTTGGTTTGTAAACAAAAAAGTTGAGTGAGTTAATGAGAAAAGCTTTTATTCAAACATTTTTGTAAAAACAGTCCTTTTGCCATTTTAGCTTTTTTATGAGGAAGTTTTGCATGCCAGAACATTCGAGATTCTAAATATCAGCATTGCATTTTTGAAAATTCTACAGAACAATGTGCACGAAAGACAACATAAAATCCTAAAGTATATGTACAAAAAAACCCCAAGATTCTTACTCCTTCCTACCTTAAGCGGTTTGTAAATTACCGACATTGAATCCTTCGTTCATATATATTGTATATAAAAGAACACTGTTGTGTCTGTAGATGAAGGAGCAAAGATGTGTGTGAACCTTATTTAGTCTTCAAGGAGACCAGGAATCCACCCTCACATTTGACAGTTTCTTTATATCGGACACCTATTTGCTGTGTCTCATCGAGTTCCAGCACAACATCGGTAAACTACTTGCTTCCTCCAGTAGCTACAACATCAAAGCTCTCATCTCTACAACATCTACATGACCCACTGCTCCTCAACAATCCAAGACCTGCAACTGACTATGTAGCTGACAATACATTCTCGGCCTCGACACAGGGGCTCAAAGTGAACCCTGGAGCAGAGCAGTGGATATCATTGGACGAGAATAAATTGACCTCTCCAGTATTTTCTTGAATATTCATAGAAACAAACCAAACCTTTCACTTGAACTCTCCTTCAGCAATGATTGCCATTCATTTATTAATTTCTCCTGCTACTGTTATCCACATTTAACAGTGCAATTTCTACAGTAGACAAAATGCAGAGAAGGCTTCTTAGTTAAAAAAAAAAAAAGTATATATACACAAACAAAAACCGTAATCTTCAAATAATTCCATATTGTGCAAGTTCGTGCAGCTCAAGATGGCTATACGCTTCCCAGGGGCAAACGACAGTGATATCTGAAACAATAAAGAGATTATGTTATGAAAATATTATCTGCTGAACACTACATGGCAAGATAGTTTTACAGCCCCGTCTAGTGTATTATTATGTATGTCAGTGATCCCCAGTCAGTGGCTCACATGTTGCTCACCAACCCCTTGGATGTTGCTAATTGTTGAAAATTTCGGAGTTTTTGAAGATTTTGACATTTTTTTTTCTGAATAAAGTGGGCTTTGGCCAATAGCAAGCAGCAATGTTATGGACAGTCTACTACAACTTGAAAAATTAATACTACGTGCCCTGTTCTTTCAGTGTTGTTTTATCCAGGGCAGCAGTGCAGAAACATTTGTGTTACATTATTATAAATTGGATGGAAAACAAAAAACGGTCAAAACTCCGGTAAAAAAAAGTCATGGAAAGGAAACATTTCCCTAAAAGAAATGTTTTAAATAAATATATGAATTTGTCTCACCTTAACTGGCATTCAGATTGGACTTTTCATTTATCTAGACAAGCAAATGGCCAGTCTACCCAAATTCACCCTAATTTTCCTTCAGGTTGGACAGTCAATGTATCTAAGAGAGCAAATGGCCAGTCTGCCCAAATCTCAGTCTAACTAGCCTTCAGGTTGGACAGTCAATGTATCTAGGAGAGCATATGGCCATTCTACTGAAATCCCACCCTAACTGTACTTCAGGTTGGACTTTCAATGTATCTACGAGTGCAAATGGCCGTTCGACTAAAATCTCTCCCTAACTTGCCTTCAGGTTAGACTTTTGATGTATCTAGGAGAGCAAATGGCAATTCTACTGAGATCCCATCCTAACTGGCCTTCAAGTTGGACATTCAATGTATCTAGGAAAGCAAATGGCCAGTCTACCCAAATCTCACCTTAACTAGCCTTCAGATTTAACTTTTCATTTATCTAGAAGCGCAAATGGGCAGTCTACCCAAATCTCACCTAGGAAAGGAAACATTTCCCTAAAAAAATGTTTTAAATATATATATGAATTTGTCTCATTAAACAGGCTCTTCTTTGAATGTCTATTTTTAGAGCTTGTTTGAGGACCTTCCAATATGGCTTCCAAGCTGCTGTCTGGTTGCTAGGGTCATTACAGCAGTTAAATCCCAAACCAGAGAGTTGCAGATCAAAAAAATTAAATATTTCAAAAACCACAAAATGTAAACTACCCCTATACAATTTACTTTAAGTTTAAAAACGTATATTGTAAGTGCTCCCCGGAGCAACCTTAGGAGCTGAACGAGCCTGTGGAATTCATGTAGCTGGACCCTGATTGAGCTTCTCATTGAACTGATTGTAAAAAGTCTGGACAGGTGTGTGCTAATACATGTTTAATGTTATTAGTTAAGTAAATCGGCATTATGTTCTCCTTGTCATCAAGTTTCAGTGTCCCCGATCTTCACTTCCCGTCAGTGGTAAGATATGTGGGAAGGTTAAGAGGCTTAACCTAGAGAAAACAGGAATCCTCTTAAGCTCTGGGCATTTTGTCAGCAAAAAATAAAATGATTCCAGGCACGAAAGAAAGAGGACGCTGTGTCTTATTGAGCTCACTTCTTGTATTAATTATGTCTCATTGTTTATATTGTGGATAAAGATGTTCTAGATGAGATTGTAGACATAAATAATTTGTTCAAATTTTTTTTTATTTCATCGGAAATGTAAATTCAGGGAATTCAGTTTATATTTTTTTATTCTAGCCTTAATTTATATTATTTTCTATTAGGGATGCACCGAATCCACTATTTTGGATTCGGCCGAAGCCCCGAATCCTTTGCGAAAGATTCGGCCGAATACCGAACCGAATCCGAACCCTAATTTGCATATGCAAATTAGGGCTGGGAAGGGGGAAACATTTTTTACTTCCTTGTTTTCTGACAAAAAGTCACGTGATTTCTCTCCCCACCCCTAATTTGCATATGCAAATTAGGGTTCGGGTTCGGCCTGGCAGAAGGATTTGGCCGAATCAGAATCCTTCTGAAAAAGGCCGAATCCCGAACCGAATCCTGGATTCGGTGCATCCCTATTTTCTATGTCTTGCTAAAGAGATGTTTTTATAAGAAGGAGATATTTCCGTTAAGATTTTTAGGGTTCCTTTGAACAAATCTGAGTCGTCATTAAAGATGATATTTTGGCTTTTGTTCTCTGCTGACAACTCCACCACTGAGGCAGATATTCTTGTTCTGGCCACTAAAACTGTGGAGAACTTTGGATGGAGATACCAACCTGCGCCTAAGCCTTCCATTCCCGGGATTTCTTCAAATCTAGATTCAAAAGAGAGGAACACAGTATGTTTTAACAAAAAAGATAATTTTGATACTAATTAAAATCTGAGGCCTAGGTAAGTTCCCCCTTAGTCCCAACAAGCTCTTTGGTTGTAGAAAATAGTCACAGGCTTATTTAAAAGGTCTTTGGTATGCTATAGAGTTAAAGGGATCCTGTCATCGGAAAACATGTTTTTTTCAAAACGCATCAGTTAATAGTGCTACTCCAGCAGAATTCTGCACTGAAATCCATTTCTCAAAAGAGCAAACAGATTTTTTTTATATTCAATTTTGAAATCTGACATGGGGCTAGACATATTGTCAATTTCCCAGCTGCCCCATGTCATGTGACTTGTGCCTGCACTTTAGGAGAGAAATGCTTTCTGGCAGGCTGCTGTTTTTCCTTCTCAATGTAACTGAATGTGTCTCAGTGAGACATGGGTTTTTACTATTGAGTGTTGTTCTTAGATCTACCAGGCAGCTGTTATCTTGTGTTAGGGAGCTGCTATCTGGTTACCTTCCCATTGTTCTTTTGTTTGGCTGCTGGGGGGGGGAAAGGGAGGGGGTTGATATCACTCCAACTTGTAGTACAGCAGTAAAGAGTGATTGAAGTTTATCAGAGCACAAGTAACATGACTTGGGGCAGCTGGGAAATTGACAACATGTCTATCCCCATGTCAGATTTCAAAATTGAATATAAAAAAATCTGTTTGCTCTTTTGAGAAATGGATTTCAGTGTAGAATTCTGCTGGAGCAGCATTATTAACTGATTAATTTTGAATTTTTTTTTCCCCATGACAGTATCCCTTTAAGGCTGTGGACAGACAACCCAAAAGCCCATCCAACCAATATCATGTTCACCTAATGATGATCTTATAGGAATTTCTTTTGAGTCCAAACAAGAAGCTGGGGAGATTTAATCAATTTTTTTGGGTGGAAACCTTTTTTTCTCAGACCTCTCAAGCACAGGGCCACCAATTCTGGATGGAGTCTCACTGCAAAGTATCAAGGGGGCAGATTTGCCATTTGATAATTATACCTTTAACAGCAAGATCAGCTTTCTCCTTGAAACTAAGTGTAAGTAAAAGGGTAGAATTTCTAGAAATTCTCTATGCATAATATCTATACCCTTTGTATTGTGTATCTTATATGTGTTCACTCATTGCTGTATAATTCCTACAGTTCCTCTACATTTCAAGACCAAAACTTATACCGGAATTTTACCCTGCTTACCCAATAACTCCTTTCTTGGGTGGTTTGCTTTTGAATTCCTTGGACCCCCTTGGCTTAAATTTTGGTCCCTTTTTCGTGGTTGGACCTGATCGAGCAGGAGGCTGGGATGACGTTGCCCCAGTGTTTTCTGTAGGTACATTTACTTTCTTTGTGGCTTTAATGTGCGTTTCTTTTGATTCTAAAACATTAGTCGTTTTCCCCATAGTGACTTCATTTGGTTCTTTGTTTACTTCTTTCACTTTTTCTACTTTATTCTCATAATTTTCCTTTTGTACATTATTCTGTTCTGTCTCTTTCTCTGGTGGTTGACTTTCCTCTTCAGCTGGGACCTTCTTCTCAACTGGGACCTTCTTCTCAACTGGGACCTTCTCCTCAACTGGGACATTCTCCACAACTGGAACCTTCTCCACAACTGGGACCTTTTCCTCAACTGGGACCTTCTCCTCAACTGGGATCTTCTCCTCAACTAGGACCTTTTCCTCAACTGGGACCTTGTCTTCAGCCTGGGCTTGTTTTTCTTCTTGGCTTGTCTCATCAGTTGTGCTAATCACTTCTACAGGAGCCGGAACTGGCTTTTCCACTTGTCTTCTGTTCTCCTGAGGCACAACTGTTGTAATCCTGTAAAGGAAAAGAAAACCTCAGTAAACATTTGTTTTAGTTTCATCCTGAAACATCATCTTGAACAACTAGACTAACAGGAAAAGTCACGGCCACAATCTAATGTTAAAAGTAACTCTGTATAATGATATGTTAACTAGGAATGGGTAGTTTCTAAGTGGTCTCAAAAATTGGAAGAAGCACAGGCAAATGCAGTAACTCAAATCACATGTGCAATTCCAATTTCCATATTTTGTGGGGTTAGTGGGGAGCAGCAATAAAATTCAAGCACTGGATCAAGTGTTCAAATAAACTGATATGAAACTCTACCCACACTGCCAACAGCCTTTCTTTTTACCTCTTCAAACCTTCTGATTGGATTTGCATTTTTCTTACAAGACTCTAGCAGGGGACATCCCCAACTAACAGGATCAACCTGATTAACTTTTCTAATACCCTTAGGAAAACCATAAAAGTTTGTCAAAATTGGTATTTTCCTAATTCTGCAGGAACATTTTTTAGGTATGCCTGTGAATGATGTGTGTGTGTCTTTAATATTTTTTTTTAACAAATGAAGTGTTGATGAGTTGTGGTCTCAATATAAAGGTGGCCATGGGATCTCTCCCAGATATGCCCACATTGCGGTGGGTGATATCGGGCTTATCCAATCATGGGCCCTAGGGTCCAAAGATTGGATCAGAATGGAGGCCATACAGGTGGTCAGATTGTGGGACCACATCAACGAAAAGATGCGGCCGTGATCCGACTGGATTTTTTACCCTGTCCGATCGGCATCTGGCTGACTCTCGCCCAGATATCGATCGTGGACGCCTGTCGGATGGCCCCAATAAGCTGCCGGCTTGGCCTGTCGGCAGCTTTTATCGGTAACCCTGTCTCAGAGGAATCTGTAGATACTTATCGATGTCTCCTTTTGAATGGCTCTCGTTTCTTGAATCTTCCACCAGCCTTGGTATCTTCATCTAGGTTGTTTTCCATCTGTAATGGGATGCGCATAATTAAGTAGGTTATTGACTGCTTATCTGCTTTAACCACATAGAGTAAGAAATAAAATATAAGCACCCTAACAATTTTATTTTTCTGTTTATACCAAAGGATTTGTGGCCAAGTGTTGGTAGGTTCCTTATAAGTAAATTTGTTTAAAGGGGTTCCACTGTACATTCAGTACAACCGCTTGGGATAAATTGGTTGTGTGTTGGTCGGTGATAAAAGAATGTAATGGCTTATTTCCATGCTCATATGGGGCAAGCAGTTTGTTTTACCCGACTTTCTCCAAAGTAAGGTGCAAGGGTCCACAATGTTTATACCATTATATAGTCTATGTTTATCTCTAAACAATGACTCAGGGTTTCATCACAGCTTTCAGGATTTGGGTCTCATATTTCTGGTCCAAAAGCTCCAGATTTTTTATTTTTACATTTCTATAGTGGTGATGTCCAATCAAGCAAGCTAGGAGTGTCAGGAATGGTATGTGTTCTTGTTGAAATAGAAGATGAACGAGACCTGTATTGTATGGGCTTCTTGATAAGAGGTATGAAGATCTAGATCAGAAGGCCTTCAAATGTAGGTTCAGCTTCTCAAATATTTGGTTGCACCCATCACTTTTATAGTTCAAGGGCAGGAAACAAGCATATATACCCAAATCTCACCCTAACTGACTTAAAGGCTGCCCCCACCCACTGCTTTGCACCCTCCATATTTTAGGAGCCACTAGCCAACAGATTAATATAAACAGTACATTGTTATGGAATAAAAATGGGATGCTTCTCAACCTAGCTACAGTGAAATCTCAATTTTACATCTCCTGATTTTTCCATTATTTTACAGCATTTTATTGGTGGTCCCACCAATATATAATACAAAATAATTTCCCGAATTTAACACTATGGTTTCTGGTCCCCTGAAAATGGGGGATCTATTGTCAAGGCTTTTATTTTTGTGGTTTCAGTTCATGTATTGTTCACGTTTTTGCTGATATTTGTTATGAATGTTTTACTGTTTCTGACCAATCATGAAACAGCATAGTTGTATAGTGATGAGCATGATAAGCATTACTATCTTTCAGCACAGGGGTCAGAGATCCAATTCCAGCCAGGGCATCAACTGTAAGAAGCTTTCCCTAGATTTGTGAGAGTTCCTACCATGTTCTCTGGTTTCTTCCAGCATATTCCAAAAACAATATTAGGTTCCTGATGAAACGGCTGACAGAGTCTGCATGATAGGGGCCAGGACCAGAGACCGATATATAAACTCTTTAAAGTGTCATACTATATAGATAAAGTATAATAACAATAACCGCCAGACACACAATTGTCCACGTATTCAAGTATAAGGTACAAATACAAGAATGAAACAAAGAATTCAAAACTGCCAGGACCAGAGGGCAAAAGGCATCACTTCTACAGCTGAATTTATTTTCACATTGTTACAGAAGTTGGAAAACAAAGGGGTTTAAAGTTTTAAAGAGATTCGTCCCACAATGTGAGTATTAGACAGAGGTCAGATGCAGGAGACGGTAAATGACCCGAGATGATCATATGATAGACAGGCATTAAGAGATCTATTTATGTTTCATATAGTTATACAGGTATAGGATCCCTTATCCGGAAACCCGATATCCAGAAAGCTCCGAATTATGGAATGGCTGCCTCCCATAGACTCCATTTTATCCAAATAATCCTGATTTTTAAAAATGATTTCCTTTTTCTCCGTAATAATAAAACTGTATCTGGTACTTGATCCAAACTAAGATATAATTAATGCTTATTGGAAGCAAAACCAGCCTATTGGGTTTATTTAATGTTTAAATGAATCTCTAGTAGACTTAAGGCATGAAGAACCAAATTACGGAAAGATCCGTTATCCGGAAAACCCCAGGTCCCTAGCATTCTGGATAACAGGTCCCATACCTGTATCATGATGTGGCACAATGTATACACACCTACTATCAACAGTAGTGATGGGCGAATAATTTGCCAGGTGTGAATTCGCTATGGATTTCCAAATTTCGCTGCCAGCAAATAAATTTGAAACCACGGCAAAAATTAAAAAAATCTGATGCTTCAAAGAAATTTTGGCGAGCGAATAAAAATTTACGCGCGTCAAAATTATTCGGACGCCCATTGACTTTAAAGCAAAGGCGCACGTATAAAAGTTGTCACGGGCGTCAAAATTTACGTGCGTAGAAATTATTTTGATGCCCATTGACTTTTTTTCCGGCGAAGTGAAATGGGACAAATTCGCCCATCACTAATCTACAGTTGGGACTGTCTGACATCATTAATGGATCAAGCACATTTCACATCACACTCAAAAATGCAAACTTAATTTGTACTTATTTTGTAAACAACACGTATTCTGTCGGGTCATATCAATATTTTGAATCAATTCCATGACACATAAATGTTGAAACTACCAGACATGCAAACGTATGTATAGCCCCTATGTATACCACCAAAAGTGCCTGGACATAGGCTTCTTTTATCTTACTCAAGATGAAAATGAAAACAAAAAAATCATATAAAAAGGGAGACATGAACAGTAAGCTATCGTTTATCATCTTGAAACAGAGTGACAGTAGCCTCCAATCGCTGGATTGGCAGAGAGTTTAGACAGCAGCCACTAATAAAGAACACAGACTTATTGCCAAGTGATGCAATGAAAATAGTCTGCAAATTCCTGGTTAAGGGAGGACTTTTTCCCCCAAAAAGCATTGGTCCTTCACCTTCATCACCTTGGCCATGATTATATACAATAAAAGGTAAAGTGTCAACTTCAGATTGTGCTTGAGTTTCCTATGTTTTAATTACTCAAAGAGCCTCCATCTATCAATCTGAAATGCCATGGGAGTCTATAAATCTATGGACAGAAATTTCACTTCATAGATCCACGATCCTTATTTCCATATTTTCCCAACCTGCTTAGCGAGCTGAAAGAATAACACCTAATCAATATCATTATGATCTTATGGAAAGGCATTTAGAGTAATTGGACTCAACTAATGGTAGTTTTGTAATATTTTCCATCCTCGCATAATTTTTTTTAAATCTTACTAATCCCCTTGATTAGACTGAAATGAATTCCTCCCATACAGTAAGAATAATAAAAAGATCTATATGCTTGTGGATGACTGATATGCATGCTGGGAACTTTTTAAATCATCTATTTCTGAAAAAACATCATCAACGTATCGGTGCTATTCTCAGACCGTTATCAAAGTCCTGATAAAAGTCAGATAATCGGACTGGAATTTGATGGTGGTTTTGTGCAATTAATTTTAGGGATGCTCAGAATCCACTATTTTAGGATTCAGTCTAATCCCGGATCCTTTGTGAAAGATTCAGCCATATACCTAACTGCATCTGAACTTTAATTTGCATTTGCTGAGGGGGAAAGAGAACCCTGTGCTGCGCATGCAGTAAAAAAGATTTTTTGACACCTTTGTTTGTGTGATGAAAAGTCACTTTTTTGGATTCTGATTCGGCTTGGCCAGGCACTTGGATCTGGCCAAATCGAAATTCTACTTGTAAAGGCCGAATCTTGGCCGAATTCTGGATTTGGTGCATCCCCAATTCATTTAAAAGGTCTTTGGTATGCCATAGAGTTAAAGGGATCCCGTCATCGGAAAACATGTTTTTTTCAAAACGCATCAGTTAATAGTGCTACTCCAGCAGAATTCTGCACTGAAATCCATTTCTCAAAAGAGCAAACAGATTTTTTTATCATCAATTTTGAAATCTGACATGGGGTTAGACATTTTGTCAATTTCCCAGCTGCCCCTGGTCATGTGACTTGTGCCTGCACTTTAGCAGAGAAATGCTTTCTGGCAGGCTGCTGTTTTTCCTTCTCAATGTAACGGAATGTGTCTCAGTGGGACATGGGATTTTACTGTTGAGTGTTGTTCTTAGATCTACCAGGCAGCTGTTATCTTGTGTTAGGGAGCTGTTATCTGGTTACCTTCCCATTGTTCTGTTGTATGGCTGCTGGGGGGAAAAGGGAGGGGGATGATATCACTCCAACTTGCAGTATAGTAGTAAAGAGTGACTGAAGTTTATCAGAGCACAAGTCACATGACTCGTGGCAGCTGGGAAATTGACAAAATGTCTAGCCCCATGTCAGATTTCAAAATTGAATATAAAAAAAATCTGTTTGCTCTTTTGAGAAATGGATTTCAGTGCAGAATTCTGCTGGAGCAGCACTATTAACTGATTCAGTTTGAAAAAAAATGTTTTTTCCCATGACAGTATCCCTTTAAATACAGTATACTTTCTCCTTTTCAGCTACGATTTACACACACAAGAAAATGTAATATTGGGACTTAAGTGTGCAATATATTAAATATCCACCCACATAAAATGTGGCTGCAATGGAGAGTACAGAGATCCGCACTAGCAATGCTACCTGTGTTACAAGATTAGGTTCTCGCTGTTTTTGCACACATGCCACGGGTACAGCATATCTGCTTCAGCACTCTAGGGGAGTGAATGTCAAAGGTTTTCGGTTCAAACCCCCTTAAAAGGCCTAACTTTCAGATCTCATGTAGTTATAGTCATACTATCCCATTCTTTCACTTGTATTCAGTGCACCACTCCTCTCTACACAGTTGCATATATCAGCAGTCCTCTCCACTCGCACATTCAGCACCCCTCTTCCCTCAACCGCACATATGACCACCCGTCTCCACTCACCTGCACATTCAGTACCCCTCTCCACTCACCTGCACATTCAGTACCCCTCTCCACTCACCTGCACATTCAGCACCCCTTTTCACTCACCCTCACATTCAGCACCCCTTTTCACTCACCCTATCAATAATCTGTCCACTTATCTGTCGGTATTTTAACATTGATGCAAATTCTAAAATACATAAATCTATGTTCACTCTTTAAAATTGATTTTTGTCATTTAAAAAGCTGTAATATTTTTTTAAAAATAAATTCATTTTCTAAATATTGTATTGTAAATGAGTTCTAATTATTACTCTGACTAATGAAAGTGTTAAGAATTGTTGATTGGCTGGTACAGGAGTCGTAGAAGGCAGAAAGTGATACTTACTATTGTTATATGTGCCCAGCTTCTCTTTGGTAGCCTTGTGTGTAGTTACTTTACCTGTCTGTGAATAGAAGAAGCATCTATTAAGCAGGGTGCCGGGTGTTGGAGCCAATTAATAGAGGCTTAGAGTTGCCTGATGACATCATTAAGTAGCCGAAACACGTCTGGTGCTCACATGCAATGCAGATTAATATTAACTGAGTATTTATAAATACATTTCAGTGATTTTCCTACAAATTATATGGTGTGAAAAACAGATATATTAAATGAGGGTCTGGGGAAAAAAAAAAAAAAAGGTTTTTGTCTCCTTAATTAGGCATGTTGATGATATTTTTTTTTGAACAGTCAATTAATGCCTAACATTTTTACAAGCCAAAGAGAACACGCAATGACAACAACAAAGTTCAATAACAATTTTACTTGTTAGTACAGGTATGGGACCTGTTATCCAGAATGCTTGGGACCTGGAGCTTTCCAGACAACGGATCTTTCTTAAGTCTACTAGAAAATCAAGTAAACATTAAATAAACCCAATAGGCTGGTTTTGCTTCCAATAAGGATTAATTATATCTTAGTTGGGATCAAGGACAAGGTACTGTTTTATTGTTACAGAGAAAAAGGAATTTTTTTTTTATCATTTTTAAAAATTTGGATTATTTGGATAAAACGGAGTCTATGGGAGACGGCCTTTACGTACTTCGGAGTTTTCTGGATAACAAAACCTATACCTGTACTTTAATGTTACTGTTAATTGTAAAAAGTACAGGATCCGTTTTCCAGGACCCATCATACAAAATAACGGTATTGCCATTTTCCAGAGAGATCTACTCAAAGAAATAAAGCTCCATTTTTTTACTGATTTCCTTTTGTCTGTACACAATTTTTTTTGTAACTAATCTATCATTTAATATATAATACAATTATAGCATTATCTACTACCAAGATTTATAGGCTACTATACCAAGGTATGTGTAAGTACGGGATCTTTTATCTGGAGACATTTACCTAGCGATTCACATCAGGCTTTTGCAGGGAGCACAGTAGTGCACCCCATACCCACGTTTTCTCATTCTCTACACTACTTGTGCTCACAGCTCTGGTTCCAAGACAAGGAATCCACTTAGGGAAGGAGTGCACTTCCCCAGTCTGACCCGCCAGCAAATCTAACCTGCAATGGTCAACCAAATTTAAACCCAAGCCCGCTCAACCGGTCAGCCCACAGGTCACCACGAGTTTCAGGTCTACTCGCACATTAGTGGAGAATTTCTCACACCCGACCCTTACCCAGCTTCTCCCAACCCACAACCGGCCTACCGTTCTCCCTCTATTTATAGACACTCACCTGCCCCGACGTTACGGAAGGGAGTTGCGGGGCGGGCGCGAGTCCATAAATTTAGGGATTGGAAGCCGGCAGTGCCAGATCACGGGCGGGGAGAGCAGGAGAAGAGCTCAACCCGGACCCGCCCGAGACCTGAAGATTTTGGACAGGAGCCTGTCCGAACCCGCCCGACCCCCGAGTAATCCAACAGGTTCCTAGATCACCCCACATCATTAGAGCACAGACAGATTTTCCGTGGGTGCCCATTCTGCCATCACCCTAAAGTTCAGCTCTCTACTCCTAGAAATACACAATATCTGGAAAGGGAACATTCTGGATAATCAGTCCCATACCTGTATTTACAGAATAAAATAACTGCCCTGCAGCACTGGGGTTGTAGGTTTTCCTCCCACACTCCGAATGCACAGAGGCAGATTAACTGGCTCCTGATAAAACTGATCTTGGTGTGTGTAACTGAGATAGGGACCTTAGATTGTAAGCTCCACTGGCGCAGGAACTTATAGGCAAGACGTGTAGTAAAGCCATGGTGATAATAACTGAATCAATCCTAAAAAGAATTGTGATAGGAAATCTGTATTTTATTTTTAAGGTCATCTTGTTTGTTAAGAGGCTACAGACAAATGGCAGGTGGGAGGGTTAATCTGCAGCAGCACTGACCTGATATATCTATATTATATATACAGTATGTAAGTGGGGCAGGCCAGACTGCTGTTAGAGGGTATTAGCTGCGTGCGGGGATTAGCCAATTGTCTCAGCTGTACAGGCAAAATCACCTGAGTAAGCACCTTGCTTCTAATCTGTGACATCAGAGAACAGGCAGAACAGGGCACATGACAAGGAGGAGCCGAGAGAAGCAGAGGCTGGATATGGGGTATTAAAGGGGATGTAAACCCTTGAGATGGATATAACACTTCAGTGCAGACTGACGTCATTAAGAACATGATGCAGGGGGGATACAAGGCAGGGTTCTCATTGGGGGGATTCTCTCACATTGAAAGTGTAGGGATGTGTAGAATAGCCACCCCTAGTATTATTGTCAGGCAGTCCCTCCATGTTATGGACACCTAATTGGGTCCTAAAATACAGTTGGGAGGGGTACTGTTGACTCTTGTTGTTTCCCACGGTGACCAGCAGATGGCACTGTGCTAGAGTATAAAAGGCTCTGAAGCCAGATTAGCAGGGTCCATCTTGTGCTGGCTCTAGCCTGTGCAGGAGGCAGAGCTCGAGTGGAACCTAGACAGGTCAGGTCTAGTAAGAATAGGCTACTCACACTTATAGATCACTCTAGGAGTGATAGTCAGTCAGATTATTTAGTTGAACAGTCTGAGGCTCCTACGAGGATTGTAGTGGGATTAAGATCCCAGGGTACTCATTGCCCAGAAGTAGGGACTAAGTGTACAGACCTAGGGTAGATAGATTCCCCTCAGGTTCCACTTAGGGAAAAGGCTGAAAGCTGGGTGTACCTCCTCAAAGCTGCATGTATTGTTCCTATCTCTGAGGAGAATCATACTGACCAAAGGTGTTGTGAGTACTGCCTAGTCAATGTATTGTATGAACCTGCAATGTTCTGATCTATGTACACTCCACTGAGGATTGTATACTGTGCTCAATAAATCTGATATTTGGTTAAGTTATAAGAACCACTGGCGCCCAATTCTTTGCACCCTGATTACTGTTACAGTTGCACTACACCCTGCTTCCACCTCGATGCGAAGGTTCACTCCCTAAGATTTAAGGTCTCATCCGGAGCATATGTACTAGGAGTGAAGCCCATAGTAGAGTAAGGTGCACTCAATTTACTATAGCGCTACAAAAGAATACAAACTTGATATTGCCGGACCCTCTGTTAACCCCCTATTTCTTAACGTTGGGTCCCAGATGTTGTATAATTGCCCCATTCTTCAACATATAATCAAGGCTAAAAGCATGCTGGGAGTCCAGTAACATTTGAGCAAATAAGGGTTGAGCAACGCTGTTAGTAAGTTCTTTAAAGCTACCCTTTGCATTAAAACACTTTGGGGGTTATTTATTAAAGTCCCAATGGTAAAAACCTCCAAAAATATTTTGTGGGGAAAAAAAACCTCTGATTTTTCGAGATTTATTATACCCTGATGCTGCAAAAATCCAGAATCCAAATCCTGTAGAAGTATCGGAGAGTCATTTATCCCAAACTGAAGTTATCGGGGTCTTCCATGAGTTTAGCCCGAATATTCGGTTTTAGGGCAATTTAGAAAAAGAGATTTTGGTTTTCGCTTGATTTTATTGAGTTTTTCCAAGATCCGATTGTTTTGGTTATTTTATTCATAAATAAAGTCAAATCAAGCACGGGAGTTTGGTTGTGGCTTTTTTTAAAATAAAATATGAGATAAATTTGGAATTTAGGAAATAACCCTGTTAATGCTGGAGGATCTTATCCACTGAGAATCCTCCTTCTCTGTAAACCCAGCTCATTGTTCTTTGTGTATGTGTTGGAGCAGGTTCTAAGAGCGAGGGCAGATGATATTTTAATGAGCAGAGGTTTGTCATTAGCGGTTGTATTAATCTCACTGTGGGGGGGAAATGAGTGTTGTAGTTCATACTATAGATATATACTGTATATATATATATATATATAGAAATATCTGCGGCTGCCCCTAGTTTGATATATGTGCTGTTCTCTTTCTGTCACTTAGATCAGCTGCATTTATTTGTCTCTGTCTCCAGTATTATATTATATTCATTATATTATATTCTTCATACACTGACAAACTGAGCAGGGGAAACAAATCTAATACATATTCTCACCCCCTCCCCTAAAAAAGGAAAAATAATTCATGGTTTTACCTTTTTTTTTGTAAATGTATTTGTAATTAGGGATGCACCAAATCTCGGATTCGGTACGGGATTCGGCCAGGATTCGGACTTTTTCAGCAGGATTCAGATGAATCCTTCTGTCATGCTGAACCGAATCCGAATCCTAATTTGAATATGCAAATTAGGAGCGGAAAGGGAAATCGCGTGACTTTTTGTCACAAGGAAGTAAAAATGTTTTTCCCTTCCCACCCCTAATTTGCATATGCAAATTAGGATTCGGTTCGGTATTCGGACGAATCCTTTGTGAAGGATTCTGGGGTTCTGCCGAATCCAAAATAGTGGATTCGTTGCATCCCTAATTGTAATCTCTGCTGTTTACCCAAGAACAAGATTGCAGAGTGCTCTCCCTATGTTTAATAACAGTAAGATGACAATACTGTAGGGTTGATTCTGATTGGACAGTTCTTTTGCATCAGTAATTAAATTCAGGCCACTTACTTTGGAGAGATAAGAGATCTATGTTCTGCTGGACTACAAATCCCATCATTATCAAGTTTATCCTGGGAATCAGCATTCCCATTGGTGAACTCTCTTGTATCTATATTTAGGTTTTTGCCAGCGCTATTCTCATTGGTGAATTTTCTTGCATTTATAATTAAGTTTTTAAAGGGATTTGCGTTAACTTTTAGTAAGACGTAGAGAGTGATATTCTGAGACAATTTGTAATTGGTTTTCATTTTTTATTATTTGTGGTGTTTGAGTTATTTCTCTTTTTATTCAGCAGATCTCCAGTTTGAATATTCAGCCATCTGACTGTTAGGGTCAAATTACCCCAGAAACCATGTGTTAATTTGAACAAGAGACTGAAATATGAATAAGAGAGGCCCGAACAGAAAGATGAGTAATAGAAAGTAACAATAACAACATATTTGTAGCTTTACAAAGCATTTGTTTTTAGATGGGGTCAGTGACCCATTTGAAAGCTGGAAAAAGTCAGAAGGCTGCAAATAATTCAAAAACTATAAAAAAAATAAACCATGAAGACCAATCAAAAAGTTGCCGAGAATCCGCAAATCTATAATAAACTAAAAGTTAACTTAAAGGTGAACCACCTCTTTAAAGAGGAGCAGTGGGACAACTTTATGGTTGGGTTTCAGTGCAGACTGTTTTGGGGAAGGCATGTCTTTAAAAGTAAAAAAAAACTCAGACAAAGAAAATTTGAAATTGGGAAAGTCACAAATTACATTTCAATTTTCATTGCAGACAGACGAGTCTGTTGGGAGTAGGAATGAAGGGGTTAAAAGAGCATTAGCGTGAATAAAGGATCCTATAGACACAGTCTCTCTCATCATAAAGAAAAGTAACCTTTGCAGCTTAATGTTATAGTAGATCAAAGGCACGGGAGCGTCTTTATCTGGGATTCTACTCTGTGCTCTGACGCAGGCTGTAATGCTAGGTGAGCTGTGAGGATTTGGCTGATTGTGCCAGTGAATCAGCCTGGGGGGGGGGTCAGTGACCCAGAGAACAATCCAGACATGTTCCAGCATGTCCTTGCTCTCTTTTATATCCTTGCATGGACCAATTACAGGCAAATGCTTCTGCATAAATGCAGAGAACTAAGGGCAAATATTCCAAACGTGCATTGCTTTAATAATACCGCACAATTAGCTGGAGGGCTGTGTGACTGGTCTGCTAGAGACACATTTGGATTCTCCAAAGGGGTAAGGCAGGGGCAGGGCTGCCATTAGGGGGGCACAGGTTTACTGCTTTACTGGGCCCAGGACTAAAAAGGGCCCAGCTGTGCTGCACTTTTCGAAATAGCTGGGCCCCCCTTGATAGTGCCGAAGCCGTGCCGCCTCTTCTGAAGTCTCTAACCTCCAAAGTCCCGAAGCCGTGAAAAGACCTGAAGCCACGAAAGGAGCCGAAGTTGAAGTTCTGAAGCAGCGAAAAGACCGAAGTCATGAAAGAGCCAAAGTCGACTTCCCGAAGCCACAAAAAGACCCAAAGCCACTAAAGGAGCCGCAGTTGAAGTTCTAAACACCAATGTGTGTTTTTTTTATTTTTTTAAACCCCTCGCCACCAATTTATTACTTTACTACTCTAGGCCCCTGCCACCAATGTTTTTTTTTTTTAATAATATTATTTGGGGCCCCATTGTTTTTTTTAACTTATAAGGGGTCCCTGACCATCAATGCATTTTTATAACTCGTGTGTGGGGGGGGGGGGGTTACCGTTTTTAGCGCTGATATCTTTGTGTTATTTTAACTGTGGTGTGGGTTGGCCCCGTGATTTCTGATGGTGGCCCTGGGCAGGGGTGTAGCCCAACTTCATCCGGGATCTAAAAGGGCCCTTTATAGTGTAAAATAACCACAAACCAAAGCTGCAATGAATGTCCCAAATCGCATTTCCACCTGGAGAGTTTGACTGATGATTAGATGGAATGGCAGCATTTGACAGAGAGTATACATCGATCCTTTCCCCCTGGAGCTTATATGGGACCTGTTATCCAGAATGCTCCGGACCAGATAACGGATCTTTTCATAATTTGGATCTCCATACCTTAAGTCTACTAGCAGGGGCGTAACTATAGAGGAAGCAGACCCTGCGGCTGCAGGGGGGCCCAGGAGGTATAGGGGCCCCATGAGGCCTTAATTCATATACAATTTTAATAAATATTGGAGAAACAAGTCAACCTCTAAACATTTTGGGGGCCTGAAAAATAGTTTGCTGTGGGGCCCAGTAATATCTAGTTACACCACTGAAAATCATGTAAACATTAAATAAACCCAATAGGCTGTTTTTGCCTCCAATAAGGATTAATCATATCTCAGTTGGGATCAAGCACAAGCTACTGTTTTATTATTACAGAGAAAAAGGGAAATCATTTTTAAAAATTTGGATTATTTGATTAGAAAAGAGTCTATGGGAGACGGCCTTCTCTTAAATCTGGATAACAGGTTTCTGGATAAAAGGTCTGCTACCTGTATTCTAAAGTCTCTATCACAAATCTGTATTGCGGCAGCACAATTTGCAAATAATTCCACTTTAAAAGTTGCTTAGAATTAGATATTCTATAACATTCTATTCTTCCTTTAAAGGGAGTGGTTCACCTTTAAATTAACTTTTAGTATATAATAGAATGGCTAAGTGTAAGCAACTTTTCAGTTTTCTAATTATTTCTCTTCTTCTGACTCTTTTCATCTTTCAAGTGGGGGGGGGCACTGACCCATCTAAAAACAAATGCTCTGTAAGGCTACAAATGTATTGTTATTGTTACTTTTTATTACTCATCTTTCTATTCAGTCCCTCTCCTATTTATATTCCAGTCTCTTATTCACATCAATGCATGGTTGCTAGGGGAATTTGGATCCTAGCAACCAGATGGCTGAAACTGCAAACAGGAGAGCTGCTGAATAAAAAGCTAAATAACTCAAAAACCACAAATAACAAATAATGAAACCCAATTGCAAATTGTCTTAGAATATCACTCTCTACATCATACTAAAAGTCAATTTAAAGTTGAAAAGTTAAGGCAAGGACAGATTCCAATGGAGGATCCGGTTTATTATTATTTCCCATTATTTGCTGTTATTCATATTTACAGCATTACGCCCACCGTTCCCCATTCAACAGCCAAGCGACACGGACGACTATGTCTTGACTTATTTACAGTTTTATTTCAAATGAAATCATTGTGCAATTGGCAACAACATTTATTTCAGCTTTCCTTCATTTGTATCCGACAAAAAAAAAGAAAAAAAATTGTAAAACGTCCTTCTTAAAGGGATACTACACCTGTACATTCTACATAAACCCAATCATTATGCTTTTGTTTAAGGGTAGGACGCCACGAGCGATTTTGTCGCGATCTGCGACAAAAGCGATGCGACAAAAATAAGGTAAGAGATAGAATTGTCGCATGGTGTAGCAGCGTTGATCCAACACGGTAAATACTAGGGATGCACCAAATCCAGGATTCAGTTTGGGATTCAGCCGGGATTCGTCCCTTTTTTAGCAGGATCTGCCGAATCCTTCTGCATACGCAAATTAGGAGCTGGGAGGAAATTGCGTGACTTTTTGTCACAAAACAAGGAAGTAAAAAATGGTTTCCCCTTCCCACCCCTAATTTGCATATGCAGATTCGGTTCGGTATTCGGCCGATTCTTTTGCTAAGGATTCGGGGGTTTGGCTGAATTCAAAATAGTGAATTCGGTGCATCTCTAGTAAATAGAAATAGACAATATAGTTTATAGGAAAAAGGAATGTCCTGTTGTTTCAATAAAGGTCACTGAGCTGTAGCAACATCAAGAGACTTTGACAAAATACCATTTACATTTTTCAGGGCATTTTTGTGCAAAATATACATTCAGCTCTTTATATTTCCATAAGGTATCATTTAAATGGGTTGTTCACCTTTCCATTAACAATTAGTAGGATGTAGAGAGCGATATTGTGAGACAATTGCAATTGGCAATTTGTGTTTTTTGACTTTTTTAGCTGTTTATTCAACAGCTCTCCAGTTGGCAATTTCAGCAGCTATCTGGTTGCTAGGGTCCTGTTTACCTTAGCAATGGTTTGAACGAGAGACTGGAATATGTATAGGAGAGGCCTGAATAGAAAGAAGAGTAATAAAAAGTAGCAATAACAATACATTTGTAAGCCTTACAGAGCATTTGAAAGCTGGAAAGAGTCAGAAGAAAAAGGCAAGTAATTAAAAAAACTATTAAAAAAAACAAAACAACTATGTAAAAAGGGAAACGTGTACTGTTTACTCTTCGTATTATTTAGCCTTGACACATGTTCAGTTTTCATGTTATGTACTATGCTTGTTGTTACGATTGGCCTCAGCTGCTTTAATGTTCGCTACAGAAACGTTTTCGATTCTAACTGTATTACGTAGTAAATGTAACAATGATACCGACTTTGTTGTTATGCACGACTTCCTCAATAAAAATTATTGATATAAAAAAAAAAAAAAACAAAACAAAGAAAACGTGCTTAGAATTAGCCATTCTAGAACATACTAAAAGTTAACTTAAAGGTGAACCACCACTTTCAAAAAAAGGCGTATTGGCCCTTTAAATGGTCCATGCTTGTTGTAATCTGGTTGTAACCGAGTGGGAGCAAATTATAGCCAATCAGAGCAATGGAATATTTTCAGGCCTAATTGAACCTGCTGTCAGAACACTTGGACCTTTTCACAGTCCAAACAGTTAACAGATCTATCACCGAGTGGCTGAGCTGTATTGATATAAAAGAGTGACAGTTGGATGTGACAGTTTCATTTATAGTGAACAAAGTCCCATTTGCTACTCGTGGTTCTTATTGCAAGCGCTTCTCTCTGCTCTCACTACTACACAGGGAAACGCCAAAGTGACATGTAGTTACAATGATATTCTTAGCCCTTTTCTAAGACACGGGATGAAGACAAATGTATTGTACTTTCCTTTTTTTTGAAACTGGAAACAAAGGGGGTTATTTACTTAACTCTTTTCGAGATTTATTAAAGCCTGATGCATCAAAAAGACAGAATCCGATAATCCGCCATCTCAGACTTGTCGAGTTTGTGCAGAGGTCCCAATCCTATTATGAAGTTTCTATGATCTGCTCTGGAATTATCCTGCTAATCCGACCATTTCAGGCTTTTTGGGCAAAATATATAAAAAAAATTCTGGCTTTTTGGGGGAAAAAACAGAAAAAAAACGTACCATTCGTTTTTTTTCCCACTGGATTCAATTGAGTTTTTTAATGATAAATAAGGAAAAATCGGGTATGGGAGTGTTTTTTTTTTTATTTAAAAAATGAGATAAATTTGGATTTTAGTAAATAACCTCCAACATGTCTGTTTATTACAGTTGTTATCACCACTCCACTGTGTTGCTTATTGTTATTATACACATGTATTTCATGTACAGATTCCTTGGCACAAGTGATACCATGTTACTGTACATGCGCTTCCCAACTCCATTAAGGTTTCCAGCTTTCCTAAGAAATTGCAGCAGCATTAATTCCTCTGTGTCTTATTGTGTTATATAATTGTATTTAATGTTCGTACGACTCTCCTTGGATAAGCGATGAGCATCTTACTCTACTTGTAGCTCCACCTCGGTGCACACGTTATGACTCAAGACCAGTTATTTCCTAGAACACTTCCACTTACTCAATCATTTTTTGTGAAAAATATCAAACCCCATGTAATAACTGCATTTGTACAACTGCAAGGTGAATACCCTCGACCCGCACTCGTCCCTAACCTGGCCCAGCAGTGCCACACCCAACCCTAACTCGATGCACTCCTTCATTTATATACCGCACCCACCCCTCTGTGATGTCACAGAAGCGGAACAATAGACTGTTGACGGGGTGGACATAGGCTAACGTTCAACCGACTAACTGCGGTATGGCAGACTATAACATGGGCAGAATATTACATGGGCAGACTATTACATGGGCAGAATATTACATGGGCAGAATATTACATGGGCAGATTATTACATGGGCAGATTATTACATGGGCAGAATATTACATGGCAGATGATTACATGGGCAGAATATTACATGGGCAGACTATTACATAGGCAGATTAGTACATCGGCAGAGTATTACATGGGCAGATGATTACATGGGCAGACTATTACATGGGCAGAATATTACACCGCAGAATATTACACCGCAGACTATTACATGGGTAGACTATTACATGGACAGACTATTACATGGGCAGACTATTACATGAGCAGATGATTACAAGGGCAGATTATTACACGGGCAGATTACATGGGCAGAATATTACATAGGCAGACTATTACATGGACAGACTATTACATGGGCAGACTATTACATGGGAAAATGATTACATGGACAGATTATTACATGGGCAGATTATTACATGGGCAGAAAATATTCCAAAATGTTCCCGGGACTCCTCTGCCAACCTTGTAACTAGTGAATCCAAAGCATCTCTTGTATTACAATCCACCATTCACTGCTGCCTCCTCGTCATAACTACAGCACCAATGAACTACAACTCCCAGTACTCCCAGCTTGGAGTGTCAGGAATAAAACATGTGACTTTCATCTATACAATTTTACAGGCAAACCATAATTACAACTATACAGAGTAGGAAATGAGCCATAGACAGAATACACCCATTGCTCCAGTCTGTGTGCCAGGTGAAGGATTCCATCAGTGCCACATGCATGCCACTAAATAAAGGCACCATTGGGTGTTGGACTAGAATTTGGGATGACCAGGCTCAAAGTGCTGTGGATGTTAAGATGCTCTCCCCTTCTTGCTGCTCCTCCTGGAGTCTGTGGGTCTCTTGGGCTGTACAGGATGGATCCCAGGAGCAGGACTCTCTTCCAAGAGGATTTTCATGGCTGCAGCAAAGCAAAGAGGAAAATGCCAGCTCAGAGCCAAGATTCACTGTTATCAATGGACAATGGAACAGGGGGTGGATGGAAGATCTGGGAAATGCAGGGGCACAATTATAGGAACTGCACATCAAGTGGCTTTTAGTGAAGCCCAGGAAGATACAGTGACTGGTAGTGGTCACATCTTATACACAATTGTGATGTATGACATTATATATTCTTCATAAATACTGATAGGAACAAGTAAACACACCAGCCAATCACTGCTCCTGTGCAACTTTAGTAATGTCCCCTAGGTGGCGATAGTGTCCATGTCATGAGTCCAGTGATCTACTGTATGGACTATACTTGTTTCATATCTCTCTCTCTCTCTCTCTCTCTCTGTCTGTCTGTCTGTCTTTGGCTGACTGGGCAAAATTCTTTGTGTTTGATTTAATTTTTAATCTGTGTATGTCTAAAATAAATTATTTTCTTTCCGCCTTAATTCTAGAGGCCAACTCTGTTAATACAATATGAATTAAAGGAGAAATAAAACAGACTAGACATGCTACACCTTATTTTTTTTTTTTTTGGCTTCTGTACCAGCCCAAGGCAACCACAGCCCTTTAGCAGTAAAGATCTGTGTCTCCAAAGATGCCCCAGTAGCTCCCCATCTCACAATATATAGTATATATATAACCTTGCTTTCTTCTAGTGACAAACACTAAGCTCCAGAACTCTGAGCATGTGCAGTGCCACTGACACACAAAAGATGCCTAACAAGATCCAAGATCTCTGTTACTTTTGCAAACAAATCCTCAGACTGCTTAGTAGTTACTGTATCTCTTCCTGTATGAACCAACACCACCTCAAGCTCAACTTGGCCAAGACTGAGCTCATGGTCTTTCCACCCAAACCAAGCCCTTCTCTTCCTTTCACCATTACTAATGATGGCATGACTATTAACCCGGTTAACTCAGGCCGCTGCTTAGGGGTCATCTTTCACCAGTCCCATTCCTTCTCTAATCATATTAATAATACTGCCAAAACCTGTCCTTTCTTCCTCCCTAATATAGCCAAGATACAACCCTTTCTTTCTCAAATAACAGCCAAAACACTAATCCATGCCCTTATCTTATCCTTATCTTTAAGGTGGCCATACACGGGCAGATTAAAACTGCCGATATTGAACCTTTAGACCCATTTGGCATCTTATCTGCCCATGTGTGGGGGATCCCAACGGGTCCTCCTGATCGATATCAGGCCAAAAATCGGCCAGATATTGAACGGTCAACTTTGATTTTTTTTTGTACAATCCAGGACCGCATTGGCTAGTAGATGTGGTCCTGTGACCCGTCTGAGCCCATTCGTAGTATTGGAATCCGATCATTCGGCCCCAGGGCCAAACTTTTGGATTCATTCGATATCGCCCAGCCATTAGTGGGCATATCGGATTAAAATCTGCTCATTTGGCGTATGGCCACCTTTGTAGTGTATGGCCACCTTTAGACTGTTGGAATCTCCTCCTAACTGGTCTTTCTGACTCCCATCTCTCTCCCCAGGGCTGATCCTATCAAATGTGGGGCCCAATTGGGACCATGTTGCAGGGCTCCTAGACAAAGTGTTGCTGGCTACTGACACACCAAGTATTTAGGAAAATAAGGGCATACAGGCACAAAATGGAAAGGAAAGGGGCAGACAAGGTAAGAGAGTGAGAGGGATGAAATAGGGGCACATAATAGGGGCACACAGGGTAAGAGAGAGAGGGAGGAAATAGGAGAGTGGATTGGGCCAATTAGTTTGGGGCAGGCTGGGCCGATTCAGCTTGGGAGCAGGCTTGGTTGGATTGGGGGCAGGCAGGGCCTATCAAGGTTGGAGGAAAGCTGGGCCTATGAGAGTTGGGGGCAGGCTAGACCTATGGAGTTGGGGGATAGGCTGGCTTATCAGAGTTGGGGGTGGGCTGGACCTATAGATTTGGGGATGGGCTGGACTCTCATAGTTGGGGGTAGGCCAGGCAGCATCATGTGCTGAGGGAAATATTATCTGTGCGGGGTCCTATTGGGCCCAATTGGTCCAATAGGCCTAAGGCCGGCCCTGTCTCTCCCCTCCAATCAATCTTAACATCTGCTACCAGGATCCTTCTGCTCTCTCCTAAAAGGGAACCTGCTTAACCCCAACTAAAATCCTTAGTGTGGCTTCCTGTTAAGCAAAGGATAACATATAAAATCCTTCTAGCAACATTCAAAGCCCTTCTCTCCTCTGCTCCTCCTAATACATTTCTTCTCTTGTCTCACTATACGTTCCTGGTCGTCTTCTCAGAGACACCTTCTCCTCACACCATCCACATCCACTGCCACCTCTTGTCTCAAACCCTTCTATCTTGCTGCTACTTACCTCTGGAATTCTCTCCCTGAATCCCTCCGTAAGGAATCCTCTCTTAATCTCTTCAAGAAAAAACTAAGAGCCTACCTTTTGGAGCACTAGAACATTAGCCTAGTCCTGTCCCTACTGACTATGCCTTACCTTGTGCACTTTTTCATCTCCAATTTGTACCTGTTTGTTAGCCTTCCATCCACTTAGACTGTAAGCTCTATGGGGCAGGGACCTGCTTCCCACCATGTCTCTTACCACATAGCACTTAAGCTCTTTGTCCTGAAATGATTCTGCATATATTTATTATGTGATTTGTCTTCCCTGTGTATACTTTTATATATACAATGTACTTTTATGCATTGTACAGCGCTGCGGGTCCTTAACATCGCTTTACAAATAAAGTGATACATACATACAAGATGGGGAGCTGCTAGGGACAATTTTGAAGGCCTGGATCATTACTGTTATAGGGCTGCTAAACCCCTGGGCTGGTATAGTATATTCAGTTTATAAAATACAGTTTAGCCATATTGATCTATTAGCTTTGGCTCATACAAAACAAGTGGAGTCATATTAGAAATTATATGTTTCTAAGGGAAAAAAAACATTATTTTCCTTGTATGTGCCTCTCTTATTAACGACTCCTCTCTGGTGTCAGGTTCACTGCAGAGAATTCTGGGAATTGGACGAATTTGGACGTTGTTCCAAACGTATAACAAGGATTTAGTGGGTTCAGTGGTGAAATTCAGCATTCTGCATCCATCCCAGCCTTTGGTACATTATAGAACTCAGCCTGTACTGTTGCAATGGATCTCCACATGATGGCGCCATCGTCACTATATTCATTAAGTAATTGCCTAATGGATCGGAGGCAGGAGTTTGCTCTCTGGTTTAATTGTAAAATCTGAATATATTACATATTTTTGTTTAATCATGTAACAGTCTGAATCCCAGGCAGAGGCTGTCATTGTGGGGTATTATAAAATCAATACACCACCCTTGTATAATATAGAAATAGAGATCTAGCCCATCCAATGATCCATTAATACTATTCATAGGTAGCAAGTGCTGTTTCCTCACTGAGAAGTTATATCATTTTTCTAAGCAGGATCACAGATCTTTTTTTTCTTTTTAAAAGCCGCCCGGAGGCTCAATGTTATATGTAAGTGCTCATGTGGCAGAAAGCGTTTATTCTGGAGAAGTGAAAGCAGCTCTGGGTCCCTTGGGTAGTGAATTTAAGATCAGCAAGTGGGCTTGTTAAAAGGTCTAGGGCTTGCATCAGCACTATATATATATATATATATATATATATATATATGTGTATCAGGAGGGGCAGAGTGCAGCTTTCCCACTAGGAAAGTGAAGGAAACATTTAAGGGGTGGCAGCTGAGATCAGGGCAGGACTTTATGGCATTGTAGTACTATAAAATCCTCTTCAATGTGAAACGGGGTCACACACACAAAAACTGATACATGATAAGGATATTAGAAGTCACTGAGGAGTTCTGTGACCATATAAAGGCAAAAGGCTGCAGGCTGAGTTATACAGGGAACTCTGAGTATCACTCATGTATTATAAGGGATAATGTACCCCCTACTGTAAATGATAAGGATATTAGAAGTCACTGAGGGGTTGTTCTGTGACCATATAAAGGCACAAGGCTGCAGGCTGAGTTATACAGGGAACTCTGAGTATCACTCATGTATTATAAGGGATAGTGTACCCCCTACTGTAAATGATAAGGATATTAGAAGTCACTGAGGGGTTCTGTGACCATATAAAGGACAGGACAGCAGAAGACAATGAGAAACAGATAAGACCTTAAGGACAACAGTAGGATGGTAGGAATCCGAAATACAGAAACAGGAGGGAATAGGCCGTGTGCAGGAAAAAAAAAAAAAAAAAACATTTCATGCAAACAGAACTGCACTGGGTTTCTATTTATAGTTGAACACTGAACCCATGACCAGTAATTCTGCAAAGTGTGAAATCTGGCTTTCAATATATATATAAATATAGCCATGATATGATATGAAGACATGATAAGGCAGAGAACCTCTCAGCGCCGTTTGTGGTGGGAGTCGGGAAGGTGAAGATGGGTGGGGCTTCCAGGCAAAGGGAGGAGTAAGGCTGGAGTTCTTCAGGGCAGGTAGGTAGGGTTGCTTCAGGCAGCGCAGCCAGAGGATTGCTTAAGTGACCAAACTGTACGAAATGAAGCAGATAAAGAAATGAATTCATTGCCAAAAATATTGGGAACAATCACAATTCTGTGTTTTTATCTCAGTCTGGGTAACAGACAAAATAACCACAAAACTCAGTCAACTTCAACATTCACTGCCATTGCTGGCATAACAGTGCTATGTTATATATATAATATTCAGAATAACACAGGATCATGAGAAGAAACAGAAAAGGAAGGTGAATATATGGATTGTCATTAAAAATGTCTGGTTGGAAAGCCAGGCCTGGAGCTGGATCTACATGTTGGGAAGTCATGCCTGGAGCTGGATCTACAGATTGAGAAGCCAGGCCTGGAGCTGGATCTACAGTGCATGTTGGAAAGCCAGGCCTGGAACTGAATCTACAGATTGAGAAGCCAGGCCTGGAGATGGATCTACATGTTGGGAAGTAATGCCTGGAGATGGATCTACATGTTGGGAAGTCATGCCTGGAGCTGGATCTAGATGTTGGGAAGTCATGCCTGGAGCTGGATCTACAGTGCATGTTCAGAAGCCAGGCCTGGAGCTGGATCTACAGATTGAGAAGCCAGGCCTGGAGATGGATCTACATGTTGGGAAGCCAGGCCTGGAGCTGGATCTACATGTTGGGAAACCAGACCTGCAGCTGGATTTACAGGTTGGGAAGACAGGCCTGGAGCTGGATCTTCACATTGGGAAGCCAGGCCTAGAGCTGTATCTACACGTTGGGAAGCCAGGCCTGGAGCAGGATCTACATGTTGGAAAGTCATGCCTAGAGATGGATCTACATGTTGGGAAGCCAGGCCTGGAGCAGGATCTACATGTTGGGAAGTCATGCCTGGAGCTGGATTTACACGTTAGGGAAAACAGGTCTGGAGCTGGATCTACAGGTTGGGGAGACAGGCCTGGAGCTGGATCTACAGGTTGGGAAACCAGGCCTAGAGCTGGATCTACAGATTGGGAAGCCAGGCCTGCAGCTAGATTTACAGGCTGGCAAGACAGGCCTGGAGCTGAATCTGCACATTGGGAAGCCAGGCCTGGAGCTGGATCTACACATTGGGAAACCAGGCCTGCTCGTTGGCCCAGACTCGCTCCCTGCCCTTGCTGCCCCTGACCACCCTCCCCAGGCCCCAGTTGTGGCAAAAGAAGGTACACACATGCGCTCACAAGCTAAAAGGGGGTTGTGGCTGTGGTGGGGGTACAGAGGGATGTTAGACATCCTCACAATCAATGGAATTACTGTTTATGCTTCCTAACAGGAGCACACCAGCTTGAGGAACAAACCTAAGGGGTGCCTTACATTCGGCACCCCCAGTGAGAGAACACAACAAATTCTTGGGAAAAATCTTGTAAAACTAAAATCTTCCTACTAAGAGCCTCCCCAATCTTTCACATGTAATGTAGACAAGCCTTTGTGCCTTTACCAAACAGAAGAAAGAGTTTGATGTGAGGGGCAGAAGGATCCAGCTGATGAATGGATCTTGTCCGTGTATCCAAGCCTACGGATATGTAAACATTCTATCTTGTTGGAAGGACACAAGCAGAACTGAAGCCAACAGATGTTCCTTGGGGGGAATCCTCCAGAGAGAGATATATATAAATACAAATGTGACGTGTGAAGGCCCTGGGAATTCTTCCCTTACAAGATTCCAAAATAATATGAAAAACTGGATGTGTTGTCAAGATGCCAAATAGCAATTAATACATTATACAATCTCCGACATTGCCTTATGTTACCCTTTTACAGGGAACACCATGTGCTATCACTGGCTTCTCCAATGACCGGTAGGGGTGATATTTAACCAATAGGGATGTCTACAAAAATAGGAAAGTCCTTTTTTCCCCAGAAAGGGTGGAAACTCTAGGTGGGAGTAATTAGGTAGTACCAGGTGTAGTTTGCCTTACTCTAGTAACACATTGAAAATAACTGGGTGCTATACTGAATCCCACGGAGTAGCACTATTGACAGAATCACAATGAATCACAACCAATTTGGAAAAATTTGAGAACATCCATATAAAACAAGTTCATGTAGACCATAGGGGGCATTTATTATATGCAGGGCAGGGAGCAACATGCAAAAAAACAGATGCAGTGCTAATTTGCTGGTCATTCAGATGCACAATTTGGTGGGTGGCAGGAGCAGGGTGAAACAGGGCCTAAGTAATATCTGGAGCATTTACTGCAATGCCATATTCCAAGGATTTCAGCAGAGCTATCCCTCTGCTGTTAGTTTTCCATTGCATGCTCCACCTAGTGGCAGAATGCTGAATCTACTAAGAAATATTTATAAACCAGGGGCACATAAACAAATAAATAAAGGAATCAGTGCAGATATAATGATGGGATCACTATAAGCAGCTATGGTTTCTCTATTACTGCTTTCTCTGCTTCTGGGTTGCGTTGAAAAGAAAATCCAATTACAAAAAATATTACAAAATTAAGGGGCGGGGGGCAAATTGTGAATGCTTTCAGCAAGACTTTGATCAGCGCGGCAGTAATAGACTTTGCATGTGCACCAGGCAGTTTTTTTTACACTGTAATGAAAACCTAATTATACATTAATGTGCTCCCATGCACGGGCTCTCTGTAATGACACTCTAAAAGGAATCGCTTTCTGCATTTTAATGGAAGGAAAAGGCAGTATTATGGGAAGGATTAATTGCAGCTGGAAAGGTCAGGAATGGCTTTGAGTAGTGGAATGAGGAGGATTTCTTTTCAAGGCTAGAACCTTCGTGGTATTCACTTTGTTCCTCTATCTCATGTGTGTTCCTCGGGGTGTAGCAACTATAACAGAGGGATGGGACCTCCAGCAATTACATAATGAGCCCCCGTGTCTCCACCTTTAATTTACTGATCCCTGTATTGGTAATATCGGGCGGTGGTGGTTTTTTTTAAGCCATTGTTTAAAGTTCTCCAACTGCATTCATTATTACTGTCTGGTACTTTATGCAGAGAACAATTGGGTCGACTGTAAAGCGAAGGTGGGCCTAGTGTAGGGTTGAGTTGTATACGAGGAAGAAAGAGAGAGAGAAAGGAGAGAGACATCCTACATAGGATTATCACCAGCCAATAGTTCACAGGCCTATGCTGGTAAAATAGCAGCCAAGACTTAGGCCAGTATTACAGATATGTAGGTACTACCCTCCTGTTCTGCCCCAAATCTAATCTTACCTCTGTTATACCGATCCCTCTAAATCTGCCCTATGATCCACCTATTAACGTAATCACGCCACGAGGGCCAGAACTAGGGGTAGGCAGAAGAGGCATGCTTGGCAGGTGCCAGTTTAAGATTATTCTGCCGACCCCTAGTCCAGATAAACTCCCCTCTGCAGCTCTCGCCTACCGCCCTCCCTCTGTCCCTCCCTTTCTCACCTCTGTCCCTCCCTCCCCTGCCCTTACACTTCCCCTTCATTGCCCTTCCCTACCCTTCCCTATGTTATGGTGCACGCACACGGGGGGGGGGGGGTTAGAGTCTGGTCCTGCACTCCACCCCTTTACAACATTGTCCCACTCCTTTTCATCATTGTCTCACCCCTCCAACAGCACCGGCTAAAGGGCTGTTGCTAAACACTACACTGGACACCCCCAGCATATGCCGCCCCATGGTCTGTCCATTAACATAATTGGTCTGCCACTTTACAACATTGCTCCACCCCTTTACATCACTGTCCCACCCCTCCTGCATCATCTGCCACCCCAGCATGTCCTGCCCCATGGTCCACCCATTCACATAATTGTTCCACCCCTTTACATCACTGTCCCACCCCTCCTGCAAGATCTGCCACCCCAGCATGTGCCACAGGTATTCTAGGACTCAACCCTATGTTACATGGCCACCAGGTCCGGACTGAGAATTAAATTAGGGCCTGGCATTTTAGGTACACAGAGGCCCAATCAGTCCACAGAGAGGCCCAAACATCTCCCACTAGCCCACTAAATACTGACTTTCTATGGGACCTTATAGCAGCCCCTCTGGCATTTGCAAGAACCCAATGATTGCCAGTCCGGGCCTGATGGCCACAAACAGTTGCCACCTAGCAAGTAGAAATACATTCTCAATGCCAATGTTATTAACAAGGACAGAAGATAAAAGCCCTAGGAAGACCAGGTAACCCAATTCCCACACCTTGACTGATCCTTCCTCTGTATTCCATTTCAGTTATATTTTACACCAAAACTGGCCAACCCATGACTCTTCCAATGATGTATAAATCTAGTCCAACAACAAGAGCAGCAGATTTCCTCTACCATTTCCCATTGTGTGATGATGCATGCCTTGCTTATTCTCATTCGTACACAGAACACGCTACTACATTCAAGGAGATTATGGGAAATCAATGGACGGCTGAAAACACAGGTCACCTGGGAAACAGCTGCGGGGGTGAGCGGTTCTGTTCTTGCCTCTTGTTCTCCCTGGGGCAGTAGGAATGCTGGACTAGGGCTGGAGTGTCGCTGTCTTCTCATGAACGGGAACACCCTACGGAGAGAATGGGAAAATGGGAGCAGCCATGTTGATTCCCTACAGATATACATTAGACTGGTGCAACCCTCATTCAAAAGATTTGTCTATAGTCTCTATTCTCCATCTCCAAGATGGGCCTCTGCCCTCACATGAGCCTGGCATCATGCACTAATGATAAACTATCCATTATTATGAAATAAGATTTGCTTGGGATGTAACTCAATGAAACTCAATCCCCCCAGTCGCTTGCTTGTACAAGAGTTAATGGCAGGGATGGGTTCACGTGAGAGCGACAAGAAATATATATAAACAGAGGAGTCGAGTTTCCTCTGAAATAATCTTCTTCCCAGAAAATTAGAACTAAAGTCAATAATTATAATTGCACAACAGGATACCGACCGCCTCTAGAATGAAATGTTATATTGTTACCCTTTTTGTATATTTAAGGGAAATTCTCATTAAACTTAAACATGATTCATAAAAACACTGGATGAGAAAAAAAACCCAGCGGAATTTGGGAACCATGGTTTCATTTTAATGGGCAGTATTTAAAAGTATACCGTCTTGTCCAATATAAAAAAACTATACACTTACTTCTAATATTTACATTATAAAGCACCTATGGGTCATTGTTTTGTACTTACTTTAAATAAAGATAATGAGCTCTGTAAAAACAACCCCCTGTCTTTCCCCTTTTGCTTTGTCTATGTCTTTGGCATACAGATGGGAGGGGTTTATCCGTGCATTGGTAAACCAATCAACTACCTTCTCCTCCCATGACTGCTCTCGAGAACTACAAAGTTGATAGAGGAGTTTTAATTTACTGTTTGTTCCATTTAGATACGGAAAGTAGGGATGCCCGGCCGATCTGAATCCGAATTTGCATATGCAAATTATGGGCAATTATGGGTGGGGAGGGAAATCGCGTAACTTTATGTCACAAGACACCCCTAATTTGCATATGCAAATTAAAATTCACATTTGGGTTGGTATTTGGCTGAATCTTTCACAAAGGATTCGGGGGTTCAGCCGAATCCAAAATAGTGGATTTGGTGCATCCCTAACAGAAAGTAAACAAAATGCAGGACCAGTAGTTAATTCATGTTGAACATGGGCGTATACTGCCCTTTTAAAGTTATATTGACGAACTCACTAACTGTCCAAATTTTTTTAATTCGAATATACTCACAATTTGACTGGGAGGTTCTTTAAGAAAAAAATGTGTATGTATGATACTCGATTCAATGGTTCCGACCCAAAAATTCGATTTGTATTTGATTCAGTTTTGATTCTTACAAATCTAGTTTTTCTCCCGTAAAAAAACTCGAATATCAGGAAGGCTATTAACATCTCCAAATGGCTCAACGTCCATTGATTTGTACATGAACTCGGCAGGTTTTAGGTGGCGAATCTTCGAATTAGGTCGAAGGTAGTGATAAATCTCCCATTCAATTTACATTAGAATAGTGGTCTGAATGTGTGAATTTTGAAACTCGAAAATTCTAAGTCGAATTTATTATTCATCCCTTGACAGATCTGCCCCTTAGTATCCAGGATGGTGGCACCCATGGACGTGTCATGATGTGGCGGCGTGAGACATCATCAAGTCACTTTTCAGAGCAAACCTTTAGTGATAGGTGAATTTATTCACCAGGCGCAAATTTGCGGTGAATTTGCGCGATTCGCCGCCAGCGAATAAATTCACGAAAACGCCCGCGAAAATTTGCGGCAAAAATTCGCCGGCGTCAAAAAACAATTTTCCGAAAAAACAGACGCCGGCGTCAAAAACGGGCGCCGGCATCAAAAACAACGGGCGACTGTGTCAAAAATGAGACGCCGGCTTCAAAAACGAGACGCCGTTTCACAAATTTTTCGCTGTTTCGCAAATTTAGCGCGAAATTCGCGATTTTTTTGGCGAACCGAAATGGCGTAAATTCGCCCATCACTACAAACCTTGACAATTAAAGGACGCTAGAGACCTAGGTTCAATGCCCAAATATTGGTCTTATTGGTAAAGTTCCTGGATGCTCCTAAATTGCTATTTTGATTTGATCCATCGGTTCCTGGCCTCCTGCCTTGATTCTGACTTTGCTATTTGCTGTTCTTTTGTGAACTGGACTTTGTGTATGCAGTTTCCTCCTTGTTCCTGACTTCTACCATTTAGACACTAACACATGTATTTTGGAGAAAAAAAATGGACCCACATCTACGAGAGGGTCCAACTCTCCTATCGCCTAAACTGTGCAGGCCAGATCTGCCAGTTTTGTTGGGCTTGTGGAGGCACAACCCTACTACCCAACTCAAATGTAAACAGTACTCCAGCCTACCCAACTAGGAGTGACTGACAAACCTAACTCTCCAGTGGCCAGCATACTTTAGCATGTTGGAGAGTCAAAACCTGACAACGTGGGCACATATGTGATGATCATATCCCTTTAAATACAAGGCAACTGGTAGTCTTCCAGATGTTACCAAGCCTCAGCTTCCAGCCTTCTTCTTGAGCCACTAGCCAACTGGTAGTTTAGGTTGAGCAACAACTGGACCAACCATAAATAGGATGCCGCTGAGTATTTCAATCGTCATATTATTATTTTACAGGAACATGCTACTGACCCTTTCTTGGTCTCCGGAGGTATAAAGGCCTGGCCGAGGAGGTTCTTATACATCTCAGATTTAAGATATCTCGGATAGGAATCCTGGAAGGCAAAATGGAGGTAATTAAATTTGTGTCAACTGAGCACATAACTCACGCAAGGTCACCCATCGATGAAATGTGTAATAGAAGCCGCTGGTAGTTGGCTAATGCTCCGTTATATGGGGGTCTAGGGATCTTATAGTAATGAATACATGAATAATTAATGGTCTCCACATTTAAGGCTTTATAGGGAAGATCTAATTGCAAATGAAAGTCATTTATTTCCTGTATATGTAATAAATATTCATTGCAAAGGAAAAGCACAACTGCAGGTGACAATCTGGTCACATGAATTCCCTATATATATATATTTAGGGTCACTTGAAAGGGTCATTATTCCACCAATTTTTAGTATTCCTTTCATTTGACTAATGAACACAGTAAGAGGTGAGAATATCATTATTTTCCTCTTGCTTTTGTCTCCCACGAGTCTTTGAAGGGGATAATAACTGAACTTGAACTTTCAGTCTTGTGTAAACCTCCATTGTTAACAGCCTGTTGGGTCACCATCTTTATTTTCCCCTCCCATAGCTCTCCTGTAGCATTGTAATCCCCATGGGATTCATCTAGTTGGGAAAGGGATGTGTGCTGAGTCATTGAGAGCAAAGACAGTTGAGAACCTTTTGGAAATGGAATTATATCGTCATAGCGTTATCAGTGCATTAAAGGACTAATGATTCCGTGAGTTGTGGGGTTAACCAGCTGGAGGTACATTTTAATGTTCACTCAAAAGAGAAGGGAAAGGCAAAGAGAAGATGGAGGATCAGATATGCGTCTATTAACTGAATCTATTACTTGAGTGTTTGGTTTCACAGGCTCATTACTGATGATGATGATGATGATATGATTATGGATAAAGTGATATTATCTGCCACAACTGCCCCTGTACCTTTTTTTTCAACTCATGTTCGTATCAAAGGAACATTGTTTTTGGATTCCTCTCTTTTTGTCTATAGAGCACTTTCCAGTCCTGTGTCTCCATTTCTGTGAACCTACTAGCAAGCCTACTAGAAGCCTCCTTAATCCAAAAAATCTAACCCCCCCAAAAAAATAACCCCCCCCAAACTTCTGTATATAAGTATTAACCTACCTGCAGGATGGGTGTTTCTTGATGATGATGATGATGTATTGGGAGAGCCTAGGGAAGCCATACTAGTGATGTTATATTCTGTATACGAGTGCTTAGTGCCCAAGTGAGAGACAGGCAGAGTTGGACTTGGCCAGTGGGATACCTGGGAAAAACTAGATGGACCCCAGCTTTCATGGTCCCCCACCAACCTAGATTGCCTGATGTCGCAAGTTAAATAATTAGAAAGAAGTAAAGGGTTAAGCAGCACAGGGAGGTGGGGCAGAAGGAAGCCTGGAGGTAGGCCATTGAGGTTGCAAGAGGGGCCCTTGACATTGCAGCCCTGGTCTGATGCTGAATACAGGGCCAGGTGACCCACTTCTGAAGGGCAGTGTTCTAGGTAATTCTCTTGGATCAAACTCAGGCAGGCTTGAGGGTAGGTTAGAAGATGACTAAGTTTGTTGAGTTTCTCTAGGAGCAGCAGAGAGTTAGGGAGCTTCACCAAGGATTAGTAGTGAGGTTATTACCATGGTGAGGCCACTAGGGCAAATACTTAAGCGATAGTCCTACAAGTGTCCTACAAGTGAACCAAAACTGGTACTACATCTACCGCTGGTTTTCAATAGGGATTCACCGAATCCACTATTTTAGGATTTGGCCGAAATCCCAGATCCTTTGTGAACGATTCAGCCCAATCCCAAATCCAAATACTCATTTGCATATGTAAATTAGGCTAAAAAATATTTGACTTCCTTGTTTGTGTGATGAAAAGTCACATGTTTTTTGGATTTGGATTCGGTTCAGCCAGGCACTTGGATTAGGCCGAATCGTGCTGAAATAAACAATCTTGGCCAAATCCCGAACCGAATCCTGGATTCGGTGCGTCGCTAGTTTTCATACTTTTTGTATTCAGAAGCCTTCTTTGATGTCCTGCATTGGGTCAAGGCTCAGCCCTCAGTTTATTATAAGAGTAGAGATAAAAATATTGTGGTTTCACTTTTCCTGCTATGGGTCCAACAACATCTTGGACATCAGTGTTTATTCCACATATAAAACTTTAGACTTTGGCCATTCAGCAATATCTAGTAGAGCGAGGAATTATCCACCTGAAATCTCACAATTATTGCCTTTCATGCTGGGCTCCCTTGGAAAATTTTAGGACCTCTTTTGCTGAGTGCTGCATGACATGTTCTGTGAATGCACTAAGCCGTGTCCTCTCTTTTTGATAAAAAAAAACTTCAAAATGTAAATAAAGGGACCCACCTTTTTCATCAGCATGTAGATATGCATCTGGGCATCATCCAGCACATAACGGTGGGGATTCTTTATCCCTTCCAAAGTCTTTTCCATGGTCTTGCTGTCAATGTTTACCCAGCGGGTGGCCCCGGGAGCCAAAAACTGCCTGTAACAGGAGAGGGCAAATACAAAATCAGAAAATATTCATATATATGTATAGTATGTATAGTTATTGCCTTTTGCTCCAACACACTGCAGTGTCTATGAAAGAGTTCCTGGCTCAGCTGGCACAACCTCATTTTATAATCTTATACCATTTAAATAAAGTATATTGGAAGTTCTACTGACCTGGAAACAATTGCTACAAATGTAAAATAAAGAGTAGAGTTGGACTGGCCCACCAGCAGTGGGCTTTGGATCTGTCAAGCGTCAGTTGTGTAGGTTTGTGCTGGGGGGGTATCGGAAAAAGCAGGGTGGCCAAGGATGGTTTGCAGTTGCAACGTTGTGGTTGGAAGGGCCCTGGAGGTCATTAGAAATCACAGGGCCCCATACAACAAAAAATTCTGGGTAGTTAAAAGACCACACAGACATCAGCGCTTAAAAAGGTAACCCCCCACACACACAAGTTATAAAAAGCTATTGATGGTCAGGGCCCCCATAAATGTTTTTTTTAAAAAATTGATTGCTGCAGAGGCAGCAATAGAGACGAATGAACGTTCAACTGGGCACAATTCTCAGAGCCCGTCAGTCACCCCTCTACCGTTTATAAATGAGACCGACTATACTGCACTATTGTAGCTTTTCCCCTATAGGCACAACCATACAAGATGCAAGTCCGGGTAAAGTCCAAACTAGGGATGCACCGAATCCAGGATTCGGTTCGGGATTCGGCCTTTTTCAGCAGGATTCGGATTCAGCCGAATCCTTCTGCCAGGCCGAACCGAATCCGAACCCTAATTTGCATATGCAAATTAGGGTCAGGGAGAGAAATCGCGTGACTTTTTGTCAGAAAACAAGTAAAAAATGTTTCCCCCTTCCCACCCCTAATTTGCAAATTAGGTAGGGATGCACCGAATCCACTTTTTTGGATTCGGCGAACCCCCGAATCCTTCACGAAGGATTCGGCCGAATACCGAACCGAATCCGAACCCTAATTTGCATATGCAAATTAGGGGTGGGAAGGGGAAAACATTTTTTACTTCCTTGTTTTCTGACAAAAAGTCACGTAATTTCCCTCCCGCCCCTAATTTGCATATGCAAATTAGGATTCGGATTCGGTTCGGCTGGGCAGAAGGATTCGGCCGAATCCGAATCTTGCTGAAAAAGGCCGAATCCTGGCCGAATCCCGAACCGAATCCTGGATTCGGTGCATCCCTAAAATTAGGGTTCGGATTCGGTTCGGTATTCGGCCGAATCTTTCGCAAAGGATTCGGGGGTTCGGCCGAATCCAAAATAGTGGATTCGATGCATCCCTAGTCCTAACACACACGTTAACTACAAGGCTTTTGTGAGTAGTTCTGCATACTAAAACATTGCGTCCATGCTATAGGTTTGCTGCACTATTGGGATTGCTTTTTCTTTTCAGATTTTCAGATTGTAACAGCGCACCTACTCCCTCTGACTTTTTTAATTCACACGTGGACCAGTGGACCCACATACTACAGGTGCTGCTCGAATACTATTTGGGATAAAAGTGTGGTTTCTTCACCTATGTATTACATGGTGGACATTGGGCCAGGAAATTACAATCCTCCAAGAAGAAGCCAGATGAGTATGGCAGTCAGAAGAAAAGGCAAGTTATGCAAAGTAATTCCATACCCATACCAACCAACCAGCAATAAATATGACATCTGATTGGTTTCTCTAGGCTAGTCTACAGTCAAGGAACTATAAGTATAATGTCAAATAGGATCCATTTCCTAATCCTTACTTACTGATAGACGGACTCCACCGTTGAAGCGATCTTAGCTTGCTCTCCATAACGAAACTCTTCGCAGGCCTCCCAAAAACAGAGGTTCTCAGCTGGAATAAATACAAATAGCATGTTCCAGTTGGACCATAAGGGGAAATGATAAACACACACAAAAAATGTCTGCAACAAACGAATCAAAAATGACTAAAATATAAACGTTTTCTTTTGATATACAGATACAGAATCATACTGTAGATCTAGGGGTATTATTCCTTATAGTCGATAACAGAAAGCTGGATGTTTATAGTTTCAGCCAAAGGTTCCAAATCATTCTGCCTGAGACAAAAATATTGATTAGACCAAATACCAGAAATGATGAAGGAGATCCGGGATCGTCAGATAACAATGGACTGGAACTGATAGACTGTTAAGTGAGTTAGGACATGGCAGAGACTCACAGCGGGTCTTTAGGAAATAGGGGAGGATAACCTACTTTCTGGTTCTTTGTAAAAATTCAGAGGGGAAATGTCATTCTTGTTGCATTTGTACTGTGATCACTATACACATTACTGGCTACACTCTTTCTCGCAAGCCCTTAAAGAAAGATATTTTCTGCTACCTCCAAAGCCAAAAGTAGGTCAGTTAGAACTAAGGGTGGGGTCAGTTTATGCTCCTAAAGCTTCTGCGCTACAGTTGCACCACAATCGCTGCATCAGCTGATGAACCCAAGCGTTCTGAAGTTTAGTGAGATGAGAAGAATATTTATTTGTTCCCTGGGTACCCCTGGAACTATAGCAGGGTGACTGTTACCCCAATGTTTCTATATATATGTAACCTTGTTATGAGCTAAGGGGACCCAGCATAAGGGCCAGTTAGTGGGAGATTTGGGGTGAGTGCTTATTTGTATCCTGGGTACCCCTGGAACTATAGCTGGGTGACTGTTACCCCAATGTTTCTATATATCTGTAACCTTATTATGAGCTAAGGGGGCCCAGTCTGAAGGCCAGTTAGGGGGAGATTTGGGGTCAGTGCTTATTTGTACCCTGGGTACCCCTGGAACTATAGCAGGGTGACTGTTACCCCAATGTTTCTATATATCTGTAACCTTGTTATGAGCTAAGGGGGCCCAGCCTGAAGGCCAGTTAGGGGGAGATTTGGGGTCAGTGGTTATTTGTACCCTGGGTACCCCTGGAACTATAGCAGGGTGACTGTTACCCCAATGTTTCTATATATATCTGTAACCTTGTTATGAGCTAAGGGGGCCCTTTCTGAAGGCCAGTTAGGAGGAGATTTGGGGTGAGTGCTTCTTTGTACCCTGGGTACCGTGGAACTATAGCAGGGTGACTGTTACCCCAATGTTTCTATATATCTGTAACCTTGTTATGAGCTAAGGGGGCCCTTTCCGAAGGCCAGTTAGGGGGAGATTTGGGGTGAGTGCTTACTTGTACCCTGGGTACCCCTGGAACTATAGCAGGGTGACTGTTACCCCAATGTTTCTATATATCTGTAACCTTGTTATGAGCTAAGGGGGCCCTTTCTGAAGGCCAGTTAGGGGGAGATTTGGGGTGAGTGCTTACTTGTACCCTGGGTACCCCTGGAACTATTGCAGGGTGACTTGTACCCCAATGTCTCTATATATCTGTAACCTTATTATGAGCTTGTTATGTAACAGGACAACTGTAGTAATGATGTTTTTATGTATCTGTAACCTTTTAAAGATGTTGAACCCCCACTAAGAGGAATTTAAGCCAACAAAGCCTGAACACCACTTGTTTACACAATGTATTAAAGCCAACAGATGGTTTCTTTGGGGAGCTAAAATCCTTATATTAGTTATTAGCACAACAGACAGACTGGGTATATGAAAGGCCCACTAGTAGGTGGTATGAAGCGCTTGCTTCTCACCGCTGAATTCTTTCTCCAAGAACTGCAGGAACTCCTTCCTTCCACGTGGATCATTTAGAAGCTCCATAAAATTAAAGGTCCAACGATCCACCCTGAGTTTGCTCGGCATCGCCACCCTAGTGTTGATAGGAAAATAATGCAACCAAAAGTATTAGTCACTTTCTTTCAATCTTCAAAGCTGAAACTGCCTCCCACCTATTTATCTATCATTTATTAACATTACATTTGATATACCTGTTGACAATGGCAAATTCAAACTTAGATTTACAAAACTCCTTTTTGATGAAAATGTTTCATTTCAACACTTTTTTTTTATAAAAATGCCTATACGCGTTTTATCTTAGTTTCCCCTTTTAATAAAGATCTGATGAAATCCAGTTTTTGGAGAAATGACTATAAAATGTTAAAATTTTTTTATTTTTTCATAGTTTTCAACAGTTTTGTCAAAGTCCTTGAAATGCTATAAAATGAATGGGATTTCAGTAACGTCTTACTAGTTCAATTAACTTTTAATGAAACATTTCTAATTTTTCAGCCATTTAAATGAAACCTTAACGTTTGCAAAATCTGCAAATTTCTTTACAAAGAAAAGTTTTTGTAAAATCGTTGAAATGCTATAAAACAAAATGGGATTTCATTTTACTAGTTCAATTGGTTTTCATTTCAACATGAAAAAATTATTTCAGTATACAGGTATGGGATCCGTTATCTGGAAACCCATTACCCAGAAAGCTCCCGTATTACGGAATGGCCGTCTCCCATACCCTCCATTTTATCCAATTAATCCAATTTTTAAAAAATGTTTTCTTTTTTGTCTGAAATAATAAAACAGTAGCTTGTACTTGATCCCAACTAGGATATAATTAATCCTTATTGGAAGCAAAACCAGCCTATTGGGTTTATTTAATGTTTACATGATTTTCTAGTAGACTTAAGGTATGGAGAGCTAAATTACAGAAAGATCCGTTATCCGGAAAACCCCAGGTCCCAAGCATTCTGGACAATCAGTCCTATACCTATTACGTAATTTTTTTTTTTGAAAAACAGTGGGACGCTCCATAAAAAGGCAATTTCTGCTTTGACACAATCAGTTTCCCTATAGATATATATTTTCTTATTTTAATAATTAACTTTTGGTATTATTATGGGATATTTTTGCTTGGCAGCTTCCCAGATTGATATTTATGGGGTAATGCAACAAAAGTCACATTTTCTTATCAGGCCTATCAACCCATAACAATCAATCAGATTTTTTCCTTCAAACAAGACTAATCAATGCTACTGATTAAGCCTATTTTATCCCAAATCCCATGAAAATAAAACCCATCTTGTGTTGCCTACTGACATGGGTGCGTTTATGGTCCAGTACGTGACATCGTCGGTGATCCAGGGATTGCTCGGGAGGCAGCCAGACATGATGGGATCGTGGGGGAGGTATTGTTCACTGAATTTCAGAAAGCTGCAAAGGAAGAACAAGCGAATGAAATTGGTTCCTCATCAACCTGATTTGCACTTCTTTTTTTTGTTCTTTTAGCTTAAGCGTTAACTAGTTGGCAAAGGATGTGCTCAATTAACACAATGTCTTCATTTACTTTCTGTATTTCATCAACCATCTGCTCTAATGATCCCATAATGTGCCATGCCACTACATATGACCTGTTTTTACATTTTTTTGCAAATTCTTGACAAACATTTAGAGCCATCATTTTGATGCAAAAAAGCATACTTTGTGTATGTTCCATGCCTATCAATGGACACTGATGTTAGGGTAGAAGAAAACAGATAGACATTTCTCCAGTCTTCTAGGTACTGGTGGGACATGGCCCTCAGAGGGTCACTACACTTTCATTTTTGAGGGGATGTGGCCGTGAGGATGATGTCCAGAGGATGATGTATCTCAATGTGGCCATAGCAGGGTAAACTCTGTTAGTTACATAGTTACATAGTTAAATTGGGTTGAAAAAAGACAAAGTCCATCAAGTTCAACCCCTCCAAATGAAAACCCAGTTAGGTTTCCTATTGCCTGGACATGGGGTTTGCACCTGGCTGGTTTTGACCTGAACAGCCCTGATTCAGAAGTCCTACCCGGGTCAAAACTGCCTGCCTCCTAGATTGATGCACCAATCGCCAATCACCACTTCAAAGCCCTGCCGATGACATCACCCAATCCACCCAAATACATGGACCATGAGGCCTCCAAAGTTGACAATCCTACCTGGACAGATGTCATAACTCCATGCCAGCATAGGTATTCCTCTATTCCCCCTAAGTACAAGTCTGGAAGTGAATTTAAATTCCAATAAGGTTTTCCAATTAAAGGCATGCATGCTGTGTGCAGCCCCACCCCAATGGATTTTTAAAGCAGAACTAAAGCCTTACTAAAAAAGTAGCTAGAAATGTTGTACATTATATTTTGTGCTTCTGTACCAGCCCAAGGCAACCACAGCCCTTTAGCAGTAAAGATCTGTGTCTCCAAAGATGCCCCAGTAGCTCCCCATCTTCTTTTCTGCTGATTCACTGCACATGCTCTGTGCTGCTGTCACTTACTGAGCTTAGGGACCCACTCACAATATACAGTACACATAGAATAGAAATGTCACAATATAAGGCTGATTAGTAATTAATACAGATAATTACTACATGGCAGCACAGAAACCAGTGCAATTAGCATCAGAATTTAATAATCAGCAAACCTGTAGCATCAGCTTATATTACAGGGGAAGCTCATTTTCTGCTGGATAATTAGTGACGAGCCCTAAGCTTAGCTTCTCAACAGCCAATCAGAGCCCACTGAGCATGTGAGTGTCACAGACACTTTCCAAGATGGTGACCCCCTGTGACAAGTTTGAAGTCCTGGATAGGGATGTAGCGAACGTCGGAAAAAAAGTTCGCGAACATATTCGCGAACTTGCGCAAAAATGCGAGCGGTTCGCGAACGGTTCGCGAACCCCATAGACTTCAATGGGAAGGCGAACTTTAACATCTAAAAAAGACATTTCTGGCCAGAAAAATGATTTTAAAGTTGTTTAAAGGGTGCAACGACCTGGACAGTGGCATGCCAGAGGGGGATCAAGGGCAAAAATGTATCTGAAAAATCTGGAAGAGATAGTGTAGGGGGAGAGCTGTTAGTGATTTCAGGGACAGATGATAGTAAGTTTGCTGGCTAGTAATCTGCTTGATACTGCTCTGTATTGGAGGGACAGAAGTCTGCAGGGATTTGAGGGACATTTTAGCTTAGGTAGCTTTGCTGGCTAGTAATCTACTGTTCTCTTTAAACAACTGCCATACGTTGACCTTGTAGGCATTGTTTGCCCAGTTTTTTTGGACGCAGTCACTGAAGCACAGTTGCCAGAAAAAATATGCCATATAAATGCTGAAAATAGTCATTTTTCGCCATACGTTGACCTTGTAGACATTGTTTGCCCAGTTTTTTTTGGACGCAGCCACTGAAGCACAGTTGCCAGAAAAAATATGCCATATAAATGCTGAAAATAGTAATTTTTCGCCATACGTTGACCTTGTAGACATTGTTTGCCCAGTTTTTTTGGACGCAGCCACTGAAGCACAGTTGCCAGAAAAAATATGCCATATAAATGCTGAAAATAGTAATTTTTTGCCATACGTTGACCTTGTAGGCATTGTTTGCCCAGTTTTTTTGGTCGCAGCCACTGAAGCACAGTTGCCAGAAAAAATATGCCATATAAATGCTGAAAATAGTCATTTTTTGCCATATACGTTGAGTCAACGTATGGCAAAAAATGACTATTTTCAGCATTTATATGGCATATTTTTTCTGGCCTCTGTGCTTCAGTGGCTGCGGCCAAAAAAACTGGGCAAACAATGCCTACAAGGTCAACGACGTTGACCTTGTAGGCATTGTTTGCCCAGTTTTTTTGGCCGCAGCCACTGAAGCACAGAGGCCAGAAAAAATATGCCATATAAATGCTGAAAATAGTCATTTTTTTGGTCGCAGCCACTGAAGCACAGTTGCCAGAACAATTATGCCATATAAATGCTGAAAATATAAATTTTTTTGGTTGCAGCCACTGAAGCACAGAGGCCAGAAAAATTATGCCATATAAATGCAGAAAAAAATATTCGCGAACTTGCGCAAAAATGCGAGCGGTTCGCGAACGGTTCGCGAACCCCATAGACTTCAATGGGAAGGCGAACTTTAACATCTAAAAAAGACATTTCTGGCCAGAAAAATGATTTTAAAGTTGTTTAAAGGGTGCAACGACCTGGACAGTGGCATGCCAGAGGGGGATCAAGGGCAAAAATGTATCTGAAAAATCTGCCTGTGTGTGCTTGGAAGAGATAGTGTAGGGGGAGAGCTGTTAGTGATTTCAGGGACAGATGATAGTAAGTTTGCTGGCTAGTAATCTGCTTGATACTGCTCTGTATTGGAGGGACAGAAGTCTGCAGGGATTTGAGGGACATTTTAGCTTAGGTAGCTTTGCTGGCTAGTAATCTACTGTTCTCTTTAAACAACTGCCATACGTTGACCTTGTAGGCATTGTTTGCCCAGTTTTTTTGGACGCAGCCACTGAAGCACAGTTGCCAGAAAAAATATGCCATATAAATGCTGAAAATAGTCATTTTTCGCCATACGTTGACCTTGTAGACATTGTTTGCCCAGTTTTTTTTGGACGCAGCCACTGAAGCACCGTTGCCAGAAAAAATATGCCATATAAATGCTGAAAATAGTAATTTTTCGCCATACGTTGACCTTGTAGACATTGTTTGCCCAGTTTTTTTGGTCGCAGCCACTGAAGCACAGAGGCCAGAAAAAATATGCCTTATAAATGCTGAAAATAGTCATTTTTTTGGTCGCAGCCACTGAAGCACAGTTGCCAGAAAAATTATGCCATATAAATGCTGAAAATATAAATTTTTTTGGTTGCAGCCACTGAAGCACAGAGGCCAGAAAAATTATGCCATATAAATGCAGAAAATATGCATTTTTTTGGTCGCAGCCACTGAAGCACAGTTGACAGAAAAATTATGCCATATAAATGCTGAAAATATAAATTTTTTTGGTTGCAGCCACTGAAGCACAGAGGCCAGAAAAATTATGCCATATAAATGCAGAAAATATGCATTTTTTTGGACGCAGCCACTGAAGCACAGTTGCCAGAAAAAATATGCCATATAAATGCTGAAAATAGTCATTTTTCGCCATACGTTGACCTTGTAGACATTGTTTGCCCAGTTTTTTTGGTTGCAGCCACTGAAGCACAGAGGCCAGAAAAAATTAAACCAGTAGGGTTTGCACCCTAGTTTGTAACGGTGGCGGAGGGAGGAGGATGCTAAAGGACAGCTGTGTGTGGAGTCATGAGGCTTGAAGAGAAGGACAGCTGCATAGAAGTCAGAACAAGTCTTCCGGCGTGCAGTAACCCTCCGAGATCCACCCCTCATTCATTTTAATAAAGGTCAGGTAATCGACACTTTTGTGACCTAGGCGAGTTCTCTTCTCAGTTACAATCCCTCCTGCTGCACTGAAGGTCCTTTCTGAGAGCACACTTGAGGCTGGGCAAGACAAGAGGTTCATGGCAAATTGTGACAGCTCTGGCCACAGATCAAGCCTGCGCACCCAGTAGTCCAGGGGTTCATCGCTCCTCAGAGTGTCGATATCTGCAGTTAATGCCAGGTAGTCCGCTACCTGCCGGTCGAGGCGTTCTTTGAGGGTGGATCCAGAAGGGTTGTGGCGCTGCCTTGGACAGAAAAACATTTGCATGTCTGACGTTACAGACCGGCCAAAGGGCTTTGTCCTTGCAGGTGTGCTCGTGGCAGGATTACTGGCACCTCTGCCCCTGGAATGTTGATGAGTTCCTGAAGTGACATCACCCTTAAAAGCATTGTACAACATGTTTTGCAGGCTGGTTTGTAAATGCCGCATCTTTTCGGACTTGTGGTATGTTGGTAACATTTCTGACACTTTATGCTTGTACCGAGGGTCTAGTAGCGTTGCGACCCAGTACAGGTCCTTCTCCTTAAGCCTCTTGATACGGGGGTCCTTCAACAGGCATGACAGCATGAAAGACCCCATTCTCACAAGGTTGGATGCAGAGCTATCCATCTCCGCTTCCTCATTATCAAGGACTGCATCATCCACGGTCTCCTCCCCCCAGCCACGTACAAGACCAGGGGTCCCCAAAAGGTCACCACTAGCCCCCTGGGAAGCCTGCTCCTGTTGGTCCTCCTCCTCCTCCTCCACAAAGCCACCTTCCTCCTCTGACTCCACTTCTGGCACCTCTCCCTGCGTTGCAGCAGGTGCCTGGGTTCGTTCTGGTGATTCCGACCATAAATCGTGCGCTTCCAGCTCCTCGTCACGCTGGTCTACAGCCTCATCTGTCACTCGTCGCACGGCACGCTCCAGGAAGAAAGCGAAGGGTATTAGGTCGCTGATGGTGCCTTCGGTGCGACTGACCATATTTGTCACCTCTTCAAAAGGTCGCATGAGCCTGCAGGCATCGCGCATAAGCACCCAGTAACGGGGGAAAAAAATCCCCAGCTCTGCAGATCCAGTCCTACCACCCAGTTCAAAAAGGTACTCGTTGACGGCCCTTTGTTGTTGCAGCAGACGTTCCAACATAAGGAGCGTTGAATTCCAGCGAGTCTGGCTGTCAGAAATGAAACGCCTGACTGGCATGTTGTAGCGCTGCTGAATGTCAGCAAGGCGTGCCATGGCTGTGTAGGAACGTCTGAAATGGGCCGACACCTTTCTGGACTGGGTGAGAACGTCCTGGAATCCTGGGTACTTGGAGACAAAACGTTGGACTATTAAATTTAACACATGTGCCATGCAGGGCACATGTGTTAAATTTCCCAGTCTCAACGCTGCCAACAGATTGCTTCCATTGTCACACACCACTTTTCCGATCTGCAGTTGGTGTGGGGTCAGCCACCGATCGGCCTGTGACTGCAGAGATGACAGGAGTACAGATCCGGTATGGTTTTTGCTTTCCAGGCACGTCATCCCCAAGACAGCGTGACAACGGCGTACCTGGCACGTCGAATAGCCTAGGGGGAGCTGGGGGTGCACAGGTGTGGAGGAGGAGAAGGAGGACCCAGCAGCAGAGTAAGAAGAAGAAGAGGACGAGGTAGAGAGCGATGGAGGAGTAGAGGTGGTGGCAGAACCGCGTGCAATCCGTGGCGGTGACACCAACTCCACTGTTGTTGTTGTTGTTGAGCTACCCATTCCCTGCTTCCCATTCCCAGCCATTACCAAGTTCACCCAGTGGGCAGTGTAGGTGACATACCTGCCCTGACCATGCTTGGAGGACCATGCGTCAGTAGTCATATGGACCTTTGGCCCAACACTAAGTGACAGAGATGCGGTAACTTGGCTCTGCACATGTTGGTACAGGTGTGGTATTCCCTTTTTAGAAAAAAAATTGCGGCTGGGTACCTTCCACTGCGGTGTCCCAATTGCTACAAATTTGCGGAAGGCCTCAGAGTCCACCAGCTGGTATGGTAAAAGCTGGCGGGCTAAGAGTGCAGACAAGCCAGCTGTCAGACGCCGGGCAAGGGGGTGACAGTCAGACATTGGCTTCTTACGCTCAAACATGGCCTTCACAGAAACTTGGCTGGTGGCAGATGACTGGGAATGGGAACAGGTGGTCAAGGTGGAAGGCGGAGTGGAGGGTGGTTCAGATGGGTCAAGGAGAGCAGAGGTAGAGCAGTAAGATGCTGGACCAGAAGGAGTGTGGCTTTTAGTTTGCCTGTTGCCTTTGAGGTGTTGCTCCCAAAGTGCTTTGTGCTTGCCGCTCATGTGCCTTCGCATAGAAGTTGTACCTATGTGGCTGTTGGGCTTACCAAGGCTCAGTTTCTGACTGCACTCATTGCAAATTACAATGCTTTTGTCAGAGGCACACACATTAAAAAAATCCCACACTGCTGACTTTTTGGAAGTCTGCGATCTGGCGGTAACAGTAGAAGTTGGCGGCATTGGCGGCAATGGCGGGTGCGTTGGCCGGCTGAACACAGGTGCCGATACATGTTGTTGCCCTACTGATCCCTGCGGGCTGTCCTCCCTGCTTCTTCTAAGTCTTATTCTCCTACTGCCTCTCTGACTCTCCGTCTCTCCATCTGAACTACCCTCCTCTTGCTCTCTTCTACTAGGCACCCACAAAACATCAATCTCCTCATCATCATTCTCCTCAGATGCATCAATTTCTTCTGACACATCACAGAAGGAAGCAGCAGCGGGGACCTCCTCCTCATCACTCATCATTATGTCCATCTCTGTCGTGTTCTCTGCCAGAATTAAATCTGGTGTAACGTCCTCATCTCCTTCATCTTCTTCTGCCAATAATGGTTGCGCATTACTCAGTTCAAGAAACTCATGGGAAAATAACTCCTCTGACTCCAGTGAAGAAGGGGCACCGGTGGTGGAGGAAGTGTTACGTGGGGTGGCCATAGCAGTGGAGGATGAGGAGGATGTTGTGGTAAAGTTAGAAACGGTAGAGGATGGGGTGTGCTGTGTAAGCCAGTCAACTACCTCTTCAGCATTTTGGGAGTTCAGGGTCATTGGCTTTTTAAAACTGGGCAATTTGCTAGGGCCACAGGATTGCATAGCAGCACGGCCCCTAGCACGGCCTCTACGTGGCGGCATGCCTTTGCCTGGCATTATTTTTAAAAAAACAACAACAACAAAAACTCAGTTGGTTTTTCTGGAAACGATAATACACACAGCTAGATGGCAGTTTGAAGAAAACAGTGTGCAAATAATGCCTACAAGGTCAACGTATACACAGCGGTGGATACGGATTACGTAAAATATAAGAATGCTGTGTAACACCTATTTGGGCCGCATAGCACACAAATAGTTAAACTGTCCAGCTAGCAGTAGAAGCATGGGTTACATGCGACTTCACACAACAGGGTCAGGGCCTTCGCCATGTGGAAGTGTTCCCTCTATGGTGTAGTGCAACTACATCCCCCAGGCTACTGTGCATACAACAAACAAATTGGGCGCCAGGAGGTTCTTGCAGTAAAACAGAAACGGTTTATTTAACTATGCACGAGGCAAGTGACCACAGGTTTAGTACTCACGCAGGAGCTGAGGCAATAGCACATTTCTCACACAGAGCTGCAGGCATTTGGCATTTCTCACAGAGGAAAGATCTCCATTAGGCATTTGCAGTATTTACACACATTCCCTCCTGGAAGTTGTCAGGCAAGTAGCTTCTACCCTACAGTCCCTCTTCACTGAGGTCCCTGACTGGAGGCAACACACAAAGCCTCTGGGAAGCTACTCCCTTACTGCAAATCCTCGTTGGAGCTTCAGCTGCTCTTTCTCTCTCACCTCTCTGCCTTTCTCTCCTAGAGAGACTATGACAAGTCTGCCCTAGTGTAACTATTCCTCATTCACGGGGTTACCTGGTCCCCGACTTCTTCTTCCAAAAGCACATGGGCCTTTCTGGGCCTAGCTGTGCTCAGGCTCCCCTGAGCACACCCAGCTGGATCACCATCCACAGGCCAAAGAGGAAGTGGCCACTCCCTACACACACTATATAGCAGTGTAGCAGGGGAGTGTCATTCTCTCCTGGCAGATCACTCCAAGAAAAAAAGGTGGGGGCCTTAAAGCTGCAGGGCAGATTAACTCATACCCATAGGGGCCCCTACAGCTGCTTGAAAAAAAGTAACTCAAGTGGTTTTTCTAGAGACGATAATATTATCAATATTTAGACAAAATGTGAACAAGCTCACACAGCTAGATGGCGGTTTGAAGAAAACACTGTGCAAATAATGCCTACAAGGTCAACGTATACACAGCGGTGGATACGGATTACGTAAAATATAAGAATGCTGCTTGAAAAAAAGTAACTCAAGTGGTTTTTCTAGAGACGATAATATTATCAATATTTAGACAAAATGTGAACAAGCTCACACAGCTAGATGGCGGTTTGAAGAAAACACTGTGCAAATAATGCCTACAAGGTCAACGTATACACAGCGGTGGATACGGATTACGTAAAATATAAGAATGCTGCTTGAAAAAAAGTAACTCAAGTGGTTTTTCTAGAGACGATAATATTATCAATATTTAGACAAAATGTGAACAAGCTCACACAGCTAGATGGCGGTTTGAAGAAAACACTGTGCAAATAATGCCTACAAGGTCAACGTATACACAGCGGTGGATACGGATTACGTAAAATATAAGAATGCTGCTTGAAAAAAAGTAACTCAAGTGGTTTTTCTAGAGACTATAATATTATCAATATTTAGACAAAATGTGAACAAGCTCACACAGCTAGATGGCGGTTTGAAGAAAACACTGTGCAAATAATGCCTACAAGGTCAACGTATACACAGCGGTGGATACGGATTACGTAAAATATAAGAATGCTGCTTGAAAAAAAGTAACTCAAGTGGTTTTTCTAGAGACGATAATATTATCAATATTTAGACAAAATGTGAACAAGCTCACACAGCTAGATGGCGGTTTGAAGAAAACACTGTGCAAATAATGCCTACAAGGTCAACGTATACACAGCGGTGGATACGGATTACGTAAAATATAAGAATGCTGCTTGAAAAAAAGTAACTCAAGTGGTTTTTCTAGAGACGATAATATTATCAATATTTAGACAAAATGTGAACAAGCTCACACAGCTAGATGGCGGTTTGAAGAAAACACTGTGCAAATAATGCCCACAAGATCAACGTATACACTACTACAGCGGTGGATACGGATTACGTAAAATATATTATGGCTGCTTGAAAAAAGTCACTCCGGTGTTTTTTCTGGAGACGGTAATATTATGGATATTTAGACAGAATGTGAACAAGGTCACACAGCTAGATGGCAGTTGGTTGAATAACACACTGGGCAAAAAATGCCTACAGGGCAAATAATGCCTAAAAGGTCAACTTATACACTACTACAGCGATGGATACGGATTACGTAAAATTTATTATGGCTGCTTGAAAAAAGTCACTCCGGTGTTTTTTCTGGAGACGGTAATATTATGGATATTTAGACAGAATGTGAACAAGGTCACACAGCTAGATGGCAGTTGGTTGAATAACACACTGGGCAAAAAATGCCTACAGGGCAAATAATGCCTAAAAGGTCAACTTATACACTACTACAGCGATGGATACGGATTACGTAAAATATATTATGGCTGCTTGAAAAAAGTCACTCCGGTGTTTTTTCTGGAGACGGTAATATTATGGATATTTAGACAGAATGTGGACAAGGTCACACAGCTAGATGGCAGTTGGTTGAATAACACACTGGGCAAAAAATGCCTACAGGGCAAATAATGCCTAAAAGGTCAACTTATACACTACTACAGCGATGGATACGGATTACGTAAAATTTATTATGGCTGCTTGAAAAAAGTCACTCCGGTGTTTTTTCTGGAGACGGTAATATTATGGATATTTAGACAGAATGTGAACAAGGTCACACAGCTAGATGGCAGTTGGTTGAATAACACACTGGGCAAAAAATGCCTACAGGGCAAATAATGCCTAAAAGGTCAACTTATACACTACTACAGCGGTAGTAAAATAAAAAAAAGTAAAATAAAAAAAAAATGAATATTAAAAAAAAAAAATTACAGTTGGTGCTGCTGAACTACTAGGAGCAGCAGATTAGCACACCAGTCCCACTCCCCAACACTGCTAGACTAATAGCACTGGGCTCTTATAGTAGTAGTAGTAGTAGTAGTAGTAGTAAAACAACAAAAAAATAAATAAAAGCAGTCCTTACAAGGACTACTGTTATTGCAGCAGTCAGCAGATGAGATCAGAAGCAGGACAGCTGCCCACTGCAGCTACATACAGAGCACTGCAGTAGAAGGTAGATTACTAGCCAGCAAAGCTACCTAAGCTTAAATGTCCCTCAAACCCCTGCAGACTTCTGTCCCTCCAATAACAGAGCAGTATCAACACGATTACTAGCCAGCAAACTTTCAACTGTCCCTGAAATCACTAACAGGCAGCAGCTCTCTCCCTACACTATCTCTTCAGCACACACAGGCAGAGTGAAAAAACGCTGCAGGGCTTCGGTTTTTATAGGGAAGGGGAGTGGTCCAGGGGAGAGCTTCCTGATTGGCTGCCATGTACCTGCTGGTCTGGGGTGAGAGGGCAAAAAAAAGCGCCAACAATGGCGAACCCAAAATGGCGAACGTCGCGCGACGTTCGCGAACTTCCGGCGAGCGCGAACACCCGATGTTCGCGCGAACAAGTTCGCCGGCGAACAGTTCGCGCCATCTCTAGTCCTGGATCATTGCTGCTATTGACAAGCTGAAACTTTAGCCTCGTGCAATAAGTTCACTATATAAAATATGGCATTTTTAGACATATTCCTTCTAAGGGTTTAGTTCTCCTTTAATTTGCTCAAGGGCTCCATAGACTTGCATGTAAAACAATTTTAATATAATCTGGCCCTCAAACATCAGCCCACTAGCTGCAACAAGTTGAAGGATACACCCATCCCCGAATCTCAACTCATCTATCAAGTACAGTATATTCAATGAACCTTCATCCAACTTTTAGACCACTTTCTGTTTTTTTCTTCCACTGACATTTAGTTAAATCCACTTGAAAAAGAGCACTAATCTGTCAAAGTCAGTTCTAGTATTGCTTTTATTTACTGTTCCATGTCGGAAGGACTCCATTGCTGAAGGGATATGACTTTCCGGGTTCTGCAGAATTAACCTCTTTATTTGTTTAGAAAGGATGAATACATTTGGCTGAATTTGTAGCCACTCGGGAAGAATTATACCTGGCATCAATGCTCTGGATATTGACTATGTCTGTGGTAGCTCACCAAGTATATGGCAGGTATCCATACCCCAAGCCCCCCAACAAAGGAAATAAAATGTATCAAATAACATGATCAAATATCTTCTATATGTTATAATGTATTGTATAATAAAGTTCAGAATTGTAGGGATCTGTAAATAGGGTTGCCACCCGGTAAAACACCAGCCAGGGCTGGGGCTGGTGTTACAAATTTACCGGCAATCTAGTTGCCGGTAAATTTGTAAATACCCTTAAGATTAGCCCTTGCCCCCCCCCCCAATCTACAGGACGCTTACAGGACCAGTAATATCAAAAAAAAAATTTAAAAAAAATTCGTTAGTATGCATAAAAAAAACACCAAAACAAATTAAACTTTAAAATCTCAAATTCTTTATTAAAGGATAAGTAAACCTTTAAAATATGTGAATGTAAAATTGATGAGGGGGCTATTCTAAGCACTTTTGTAATATACATTCATTATTTATGTACTTTTGTACTGTTAATATGAATGAATTTTGTTACAACAGCGCCACCTGCTGGTCATTTTCCCACCAGTCTGACCACCAAGTAGTCAAGGAAGTTGTCAGGAGAAAGAAAGAGGCTGCTCTGATGTTCTTCTGCTTAGGAAAGATTTGAGAAAGTTTTCTTATTTTTTTCCTAATCAGAAGAACATCAGAGCAGCCTCTTTCTTTCTCTTGACAACTTCCTTGACTACTTGGTGGTCAGACTGGTGGGAAAATGACCAGCAGGTGGCGCTGTTATAAGAAAATTCATTCATATTAACAGTACATGTATCCCTTAATATCTTGGAATGAAAAGAAAATAAATAATGAATGGAAATAACAAAAGTGCTTAGAATAGCCCCCTCATCAATTATACATTCACTTATTTTTAAGGTTTACTTATCCTTTAAGAAATAACTTACCGAAACTCGGCTTGCGCTCCTCTTCAGAAAGCGATCGGCGATCCATCGTGCTGCGCTCGATTTCTCCTCCCTGCCTTCCTTATAGGAGATAGCCAGGGAGGAGAAATCGAGTGGCGCACGATGGATGGTCGCCATTTCGCCTTTGGTAAGTTATTTCTTTATAAAGGCTTTGAGATTTTAAAGTTTAATTTGTCTTGGTGTTATTTTTTTCTGTGTATACTAACGAATTTTCAAAAAATGATTTTGATGTTACTGGTCCTTTAGATTTTTTCTTCAGGATCGCTCCATAGCCCATCCTCAATCCATTGCGTGCAGTGCCCCACCCCCTCTACATCATAACCACACCCCTTTATGGCACTGCCATGCCCTTTTAGGTTACTGCCCCCATGGCTGGTAAGTATTTTTTTAAAAGGTTGGCAACCCTATCTGTAAATGATCGTCCCTGCAACTAGGATTTCTTCCTTAAAGGAACAGTGACACCAAAAAAATGTAAGCATTTTAAAGTAATTAATATATATTATATATAAAAGAGGACCTGTTACATCACAAATAAGCCCTCTCCAATACAATGGTGGTTTATCTGTTATCTGCTGTGTATGGTGGGTGGCCCTGGATGGCATATCGGTCATAGCCTATGGCAGCACAAGATATAATTACCGTTCACCGCTGAAGAAGTGTTATTGCTGTGTCCACTTCTCTACTAGGTAACAATGGAGAAACGTTGAGGAGCATTTTTGGAAAGAGATTTTTTGTATTTATTTACAGCCTTTAATAAACCCCGCCTCCTCTTGTTAAGAACCACAAGAATAGAGGAAACAAGCCAATCTCTTATAGGTTGAACCCAAGTTAACTTTATATGGAACAGGAATGTTGGCACTTTTTGCCTAGAGTCAAACCGCCCTTCCTTGGGTCCGATATTACTAAATCCAAAGAATCCACCTTGTTAACATGAAAAGTCTAAATTGATACACAACACCACCTTCCATTCATCCGCTGATTGGAGAAGTACTTCACTGGCTTCTGTTGTGTCTCTTACCCTTCGAGGCAGATTGAAGACTTCACTCTCGTTCTTCCCATGGCTTTCTGCAAGTATTCCATCTGAATGAAAGCAAGAGACCGTATTCAGTATTTACTACATTGCGTGTTATCTCT